>JASSUY010022478.1:0-36847 GCA_032466535.1 Forpus xanthops
CTGAGGAAGAAATTCTTTACTGTAAGGGTGGTGAGGCGCTGGAATGGGTTGCCCAGGGAAGTTGTGAATGCTCCATCGCTGGTGGTGTTGAAGGCCAGATTGGACATTGCCTTGGGTGGCATGGTTTAGTGTGTGGTGTACCTGCCCAGAGCAGGGGGTTTGGAACTAGATGATCTTAAGGTCCTTTCCAGCCCTAACTATTCTATAAGTCTACAATTCTATAATTCTTCTAATTTGAACAGCCTGGTCCAGTGGAAGATTTCCCTGCCTGTGGCAGAGTTTTGGGACTGGATGAGCTTTAAGGTCGCTTCCAACCCAAATCAGTCTGTGGTTCTGTGATAGATGAACGCACACACCATGGGGTTCCAGCCAGTGCAACTGCCTGTGGGCACCACATTTGTGGTGTAGGAGTCAATAAGCGGCAGAAGGAGCTTCTCAAGGGCAGGACTTGATCTGCTGTGTTCAAGACTAACCTTAGCTTTTCAAGCTTTTACAACACTGGAAAAGTATTTAGCCTCAAAGTCTTTCAAACTTGACATGGGGTTTTTGGTTTTTTTTGAAGCTGTGTAATTTTTGTGGTGGGTTTTTATTACTCTTTGATTACCACTTAGCTGTCTAATTAAGAGCTGTGGTACCATCCCACTCCAAAACCAGCTTTTCAAAACAATTTTCCCTGTGAGTCATTGCATTTATTTATCTCTGTATTTATTGCAGTAAATTCTTCACTTCCTCTGCACACCCAACCATCCTGATTGGTGTTTGTTGTTGTCAGTGAAGGTCTTGCAGCTATGCTATGATGCATACTTGTTTTTTTGCAGCATTACTGCATTTAGACAGTGTCACTAAGATTTTTCTTGCCTTGCCTCCCCATTTTATGTTCTGTGTCTATGTTACAGCCTTTGAAGCCTTTTCCCAGGGGGCATAAATTACACTAAATGGCATGTGCAAAGGAGACAACAGCACAGCTGCTAATTGTGGTAACAGAGGTAAATAGGGAAAATATTACTTGTTGATGCCATTAGCCATCTTTCATAGCACTTTGATTATGGATGGAACCTCTTTCTGGTTCAGCAGAGTTGATTAAGATTTTGCAGTGTTTTAACTTGCTGAGGTAATGATAGAAATGTGGAAGAAATGCAGATGTTTTAAAGCTTTTGTTTTACGTGCTTTAGGCAGATAATTGGCTTAAAATGAAAGCTTCTGTTTTGTGTTCTTTAAATAAATGCATGGCTTTATAAATGGAACCTTACAGGAGGATTATTGAATGCAAAGAGTCTGATCTCCTTGAGTGGAGTTCCCCATGTGCCTCACCTCCCCAGCCTGATTTGTTTGGATATCATTTGACTGGAGTAGAGTATGACTTGCAAAAACCCTCTCACCAGACCCAGGCAGCTCCCATTTCCTCTGTGCTTATAATTTATCCATTAATAGCTCAGATCCCAAGGACAGCATCCTCTTGGAAATGAGTGACATCCTCATGGGTGGAAGCGTGCTTGCAGCACAGAGGAGGTTAACATCAGTGTAATTGGGATAATTCAGGTAATTTTCTTGAAGGGTTCTCTCTATAACCCTTTCCAACAACTGTATTGACAAGATGGCCTGTGTGCCTGGCACCAGCCTTGGGCTGACCCCAATAACATTGGGGGAGTACAGGGAAACAAGTACCCAACATCAGGCTCTGAATAACCAAGCAGTCTCCATGCTGCCAAGTTCAACTCCCAGGAGGTCTTCTTTGTTTTCAGCAACCTGAGTGAAATCATAAATGGTAATAAGCAGATGGGTCACAGGGCAAATCCCAAGTCCATTGGCACTGTGGCCATATGACCAGAGGGCTTGTGAAAAGTCTTCACCAGCTGCCTCCAGCCAAGCTGCTCCATAAGCCAAAGGGTATGGCAAGAGGGTCAGGACCTGCATCATGTTTGATCTAAGGAAGGATTTTGTTGGGGAAGCTGCTTTGCCCTGTTCAGCTGGCTCAGTTCCCTTGCCTTTGCACAAAGAGGATTTAGTTGTAGTTAGCCATGGCTGCCCCAGCAGCTTTCATGCACTAATCCACAGCTCTTTCCTCTCCCAGTAACTCCGGGGGGTAATTTTTTCCTTTATCTTTGCTTCACTGGCAAACAACAGAGAGTTTGCAGAAGCATGAGGCAAATGGTTCCTACTTAGGGTCTGAGAATCTCAGATTGATCTGCTGCTTCATGTTCAGCTTGCTGATCTTTCCATCTCTGCAGCACATCTTTGACTTCTCCCCAGAGCAGTGTCCTGGCAGGCAGGTCTATTCTGTAACCTACCTATATGGACAGATACTTACAAAAAAAGGCCCAAAACTTCGTGTTTCTTTTCTTCCCCACAGATATTCATGGTAAAAACAGCCGTGGCATTTGGGGGGTTTGGTGTTAGGACTTAGCTACCTAAAGCATTTACTCATCATTTTGCAAAACCAGAGTTGTTTGATGTCTGGAAGTGGTGTTTAAAAGGTGAAGTAGAGAACAGAGGCTGTGAAAATTGATGCCAAGCACAGGAGTCTGTGGGAGATACCTATGTATAGGTTCTTCATTCCCCATTCTTCTTAGAATTTAAACTGTAATTACAGAGCTTGGAAAAGGGTTCAGGTGATGTAGAGGCTGTGCTAAATAAATCAACGGCAGGGAAATTATAATAAGGCAGGAACATGAACTGGAAAAACACCTCACACTTGAGATTTTCATGTTACTCAAAAGGTTTAATTTAGTTCCTTTTTAAATGCGAGTGGATGGGGGGGTTGATGGGCGTGAATGCTTATTATTTCCCACAAGATGGAAAAGAAAGAAAAGGTGGCTTTAAATATAACTCATAGGGCTAATAGGTAAATCTACCTGGTAATTATATCCTCCCAAAGGTTTGGCTGGAGCTGAGTAATGGCACAGAATCACAGACTGGTTTGGGTTGGAAGGGACCTTATAACTCATCCAGTTCCAACACACTGCCATGGGCAGGGACACCTTCCACTAGAGTGGGTTGCTCCAAGCCCTGTCCAACCTGGCCTTGTTCCTGTTGTGTTCCTGGTGCTCAAAAGACCCCTTTATTCAACACTTCAAATAAAAGGTCCTGGTAGAAATTGTTTGCAATTTAACTTTGCTGATAAACTTGGATTAAAGTAATGTTCAGTAAAAATAGTGCTTTTTTATTGTTATTACTATTTTATTTTCTTAACACTAAAGAATGAAAGGAAGGTGCAAAATTGAGCGGGTTTGTGTTTGGTTTTGTTTTTTTTTTTTTTTTTGTCTCTGAATTTCCAGCATTGTAAATCTAAATGATAAGAAGGTGGACCAGGAGTTGTTTCTCACAGTATCTGAGTGGTTGTAGTCACAGTCAAGGGACAGAGACAGTACACTGTGCATTTTTCTGCAGGGAATGGCCAGTATGGCTTTCAACCTGGAGAACATAGCCCCCAAAGAGGAAGTATAGTCTCTGACACACTTGAGGGAGGAAACTAAGGTCAGCATTGTGAGTTGGAAGAAGAAAACAAGTGCCAGATATTGTAGTGTGTAAAGTGATACCAGTAGAGAATATATTAAAGATAATGGGCTGAATCTGCTTTGGTTTGCATTTTTTGTTTAGTTGGTGTTTTTGGGGGTTTGGTTGGTTGATTGGTTTTTAATAACAAATAATTATGTATACATTTGTTTAGAAAGAAAAAGAAAAGAGATTCCTGAGATAAAGTTTTCATTACAACTTTTCTAAACTCCTCTGGTAGCTATCACAGGGACTCAGTGTTTGCTTTGGATAACAAAGCAGATCTTTCATTTTCAAAGGAAAAGCTTAATAATGGACAGATAGTTCATCAGTACAGCTCAGGGCTGTATAAACTGTTGAAAAATCAGTCTCAGACGTGCCAAATCAGGTCAAACCCCAGTGTTCAAAAAGGTACCTAGTTCTTGAGTGCATGCTTCAACAAACTGTAGACCTTTCCCAAATGCTCCTCAGAGATAGATAACTTGTGATAAATTTCTACTCTGGCCAGCTAGTGAACTTGTTTCACTGTAAAATAGCTTGTTGTAACAACTTCCCTGCATTTTTTTAATCTCACTGCAGTGTTGCATGATTTTAAGACAGCCAGTTGGGAGTTCAGTGAATTGTTTTAATATTACAGCAGTCAGGTTTGGTTTTGGTTTGTTTTTTTAATCTAAAGCTAATTAAATAAGGATTTGCTTTTAATATTTTTTTAATGCAAATCATTACACGTGTGCTATCTACCAGATAAGAACATGCAGTAAAAATGAAAATCATGAAACCAGTAAGTTGTTTGGAATCGATGTCTTTGACCAGAGTTCTTGCCAAAATACGTATGTGTAGGTTTATCTGCTTAAAGGTTACTTGTTAAACGTTTTTTGTATAAACAGAACTTCTTTGTTTAAATACGAAGGAGGAGTTACATGGATATACTGCTTTAGCTTTGCAGTCTGTGCTGTGACCCAGTTTTCAGCTAATGATTTATGAAATGTGTCATGGCTTCTATTCCATACTCTTCACCCACTGATAAACTTTGAATTTCCCTTCAGTTATTTGTCCCCACCTGTTTTTCATGGAATGCAGCAGCGATTTGGCCAGCATTACTCATGCAGCAAGTACTTCCCACAGGGCTACTTGCATACCCCTCATCTCTCCCTCTCACTTCCCCACAGATCAGAGCAAAGCAGCTTTGGGTCTGCTCCAGAATTGAGTAAACTCTCCCATTTTAGATGGTTTCTTCTCATACATGAGTTTGAGAGCTGAGCATCTTCACAGCTGGACTCCCACAGTAGTGTTGCTTATCTACATGAGGACTGGGACAGGACAGGGATCTGCAGGGGGAACATACTGCAGCCTGGTACCTGGCATCTATAGGGTGCCTGTGAGACATGGAAGTGCTGCCCTTGGTCCCCCTGGAGCTGTGTCTGGGCTGATGTGTACCTCTTACATCCAGCTGGTGCTGGGAGAGTACCTGCTGTGCTTTTTTGGAGTGTGCTTAGAGTTACAGTGTTTGGTTTATTCACGTTTTTATTAGTTTCCTATTCCCAGCTGATCTTTTTTTCCTTTAGAAAGTATGGGAAGCCATCTGTTGAATTGTACAATCTGATACTTGCACTGTCATTCCTGACACTGTGCTGCATGATTGGATGGCCATTGTGCTAAGGGAATATTGGCATTGCCTGAGCTTTAGCTTTATGCTGACCATGAAGGCAGTGCCTGATTTCAAGAGAGTTCCTGAGTCTCTCTTGCACAGAGGAGCTCTGTCTCCTGGCTTAGCCCCAGACCTCTCCTCCCTAAACCAGGCAAGGCTGCAGGTACTGCTCCCACATAGAAACCGAAGCCTCATTCCTCCTCACCACCCAGCATGTCTCCAGAGAGCCCAAGAGCAGTTTTGGCCTACTCTGACTCCGTATATTATATCTTGAAACTTGTGAAGAATATAGTATTGATGAAGGGCAAATGATAGGAGTTAGAAATTAGATTTCCCTTTTGAAATGCTCCTCCAGGTGTTATTTCCAGCACTCATTGATGGCCTAGCAACACTTAATGGCTGTTTCTGGTGGTGTTTTGTGTCTTACAGCATCAGTGCTTGTGTAGTAGAATGTTACAGCCAACCCTCTCCCTCTTCATCATGACCTGATGACTTTGATACGGGAAACAACTTCAGTCTAGAGGCAGCAGCTGTGCCTCTGGCCAAAGTAGCAGTGGGACGTGATGCAGGATATGTGACAAAACAACCACCTCCAGCAGCTAGACAAACATTCTGGCAAGAGCATAGATGGTCATTAGGATGAACTGCTTTACTGGGGCATACTTCCAGCAGCAAACCTCGCGACTCTTCCCCCTCTCCTCAGTGTCTGTTTTGGCATCAAAGGATAGTTGAGGCACAGGGCACTAATGCAGATCTGGGGTTGGGTGCAGTTCTTTGGAGTCTCCAGCAGAAAGGATCAAGAAGCTCCATTCAAGTGGGTAAGCTTGTTTTTTTTTTTAATGAAAGTGGGTGTTTTGCACACCCTGCCTCTAGTCCATCTTTCTAGTAGTCCTACACTTAGGAGCTGTCCTTGAAGGGAAGTTAAGAGAGGGTAAAATTGTTCTTTCCCTTAGCATTCCTAGAAGAATTTTGTGCCTTTTTATAATGCAGGATATGTGCTGCTCTGATTAATTTTTATACTCCTGATTATTCAGTACTGCACATAAACAGATGTGCACATAGAAGCGTGCCCCCCTGGTAATGAGAAACTGTTAAGCCATATGGCATGTGAAGATGGAGTATTACAGCTATGGGATGAAAACCTCTTGTTCAGCACCAGGTTCACATACAGCAAATATCCTGTTAATATGTTCTTGCTAGTGCTGTCAGCCCCTTCATCTGGCGAGTCAGCTCAAGTAACAGCATGGATTTCTGGAGCCTTCCTGCTTTGCTGAGGTCCTGCTTCTGTTAAAACACTGCTGAGAGCACATCTTCCCATTTGAAAATCTTGTAAAGATACATGTGAAAAAGAGGAGTGTGCCTTGAGCTGTCTGTACTGTGCTGCTCTTGAATGTTATAAGTACAGCAAAGATATAGTTGGTCCTGTTGCATGTCCAGTGGTTTTTCTTCGCCTAAAAGGTCAGTGGTATTGCTAATGGTTTTTTTTTCTCTTCTTGTAGCTAGTAACCTTTTATTTAGCTCTATATCCCAGCAACAGGAGGAGTCCAAAAGGCTTCACTTATCAGTTACAGTGTTGTGACCGACATGCTCTGATGTTGTGTGTGTGTTGCTGCTACAGGCCATCAGTCTGTAATACTGAGCACATCCACCATAAGCAGTAAAATAGAGCTTTCCAGCATTGTTTGCCATTATGAGTAACTATTCTGAGTAATTATTATGAGTTTGTATCAAGGTAGTCCAAAATGTATCAGAGCTGAAAACTTCATTGTGAGGGTGGTGATGCTCCACTCCTGGCAGTGTTCAAGGACAGGTTGGACGGGGCTTGGAGCAACCTACTCTAGTGGAAGGTGTCCCTGCCCATGGCAGGGGGTTGGAACTCTGGGCATCCACAACTTCTCTGGGCACCCTGTGCCAGCACCTCACCAACTTAGTGAACTGTTTATTCCTAATGTCTAATCTCAATCCCCCCTCTGTCAGTTTAAAGCCATTCCCTCTTGTCCTGTCCCTACATGCCCTTGTCCAAATCCCCTCTCCAAGTGTCTTGTGTTGCCTTTAGGCACTGGAAGCTGCTCTAAGGTCTCACTGGAGCCTTCTCTTCTCCAGGCTGAACAACCCCAACTCTTAGTGCATGCCCCTGTAACGGAAGACTGCTTTTCCTACAGCTTCATGCTTTTCAGGACTTCTTAGCAGTAATAGTATGAAGTCATGGTAAATATTGCAGTGCTCACCTTTATCTGCCATTAACAAAGAAGTAAACAAGACCTCCAACTCCTTGGACAACCAACAGTCATTATTTACAGGTCATTAAACTCACAAACTACTGTTCTATCTGTAAATTTCATGTTATTTAGCTCTTTGCAGAGTGGGCTGTACCAGAACAGTCACTGTGTGTTTCAAGGGCATAATTTTATGTACTGGCAGGCCTGGAGCTGTCAAGTTATGTCATTTACGGCAGGATCATCTGCTGATGATCTCTCAGGTCATGGCAATAAGGTAAAAGCAGAGCCTTGGCTTGGTGGGCAGAGAGTTTCAGTGCTTCCATGGCCCCTGCTCTCCAGGCAGCTCCAGCACACCAGGACACTGCATTCGGAACCTCTTCATCCTTTCCGTGTGTTGGGGGTTTTGTGGTTTGGGGGTTTTATTTTTGAACAAACGTAAGTACATAAATTTTCCAGGTTTCCATGCTTTATATTCTAGCATCACAAAAAACTGGGAGCTGGAAATCAAGCAAAAGGCACTTTGCTGTGAACCCCCCAACTTGTATCTGGAGCACAGGCCACTCGGTGTGTTTTTGTTGGACACATTTAGTAACAAGCTGAAAGCAAATGAGGCAAGGTTCCAGCTCAAGATAAATAACTTTATAGAAATGTAGCTTCTCTCTGACATCCTGACTTGGACAAGGATCAAATGGGGAAGGTATGTCAGAATTTCTCTGCTCAGTATCTCTGTGTTTTATAAACTGCCAGAAATGTGTGCCTTAACATGGATACAGAGGTTATATGATAGTCTCATAGGTTTTGTGTGGAGGGCTGCAGGTGTAAGAGTGTTCCCTCTGAACCACTTTCAAAAACAAGTGACTTGGTGAGTTTTTAATACTATACAGGCTATAATAAATGACAGTGATTGATTTTGTGCTGGTTAATGTGCTGGCTGTGATATTGTGCAGTTACCTAGGGAGGCCAGAATGAGATATCTTTTATCTGGTAAGGAGAGCTTCCCTTCCTTCTCTAAAATCACAACCAGATCTTTGCTGCGCCACTAGCTGGGACCTGGCCTCCCAGCACAGGTGACCTGTCGGACACAGTCTGTTTAGTATTTACATTGATAACTGGTGATGGTGAACTTTGTGCAGTTCAGTCCCCAGAGGAGATTCCCAGTGGAGCCCGGACATCTGCTTGCCAAGGACTCAAGCAGTTGCCTCAGTTCTCATACACCACGTTGGAAACATTGATGTACATTTGACCCTACTGGTTGCTGATGTGGCATCCACCACTACTGCAGCCTTATGTGAGTTCCTCTCCAATGTAATTCTGACTGTGCTTCTCTCTAGGAGGACTTTCGGAATAAAGTTGAAGATTACATTAAGCGCTATGCGAGATGATGAAGGGAGATGAATGGCAGGACCATGGCTTCCACACTAGAGTTATCCTTACCTTCAACAACACCAACAACAAAACCAGCCCGGATTGTACTAGTCCTGTGTCCATGTTGTACTGAAGAAGAAAACTAACTTCATAACTTGTCCATGTTTAAAAGGAGAGTTCAACATAAATACAGCAAGAAATTGTGTATGTTGGGTGAAAAAGTTGTTTGGTTACTTTTAAAAATGTTTACTCTTCTGAGCTGTACTGTATATCCTGTTGGTGAGATATGCTTGAGAAGTTAAAAGAAATCACCATTGAAATTGTAATTACACTTTTTTTTAACTCTTGCCTAGTTTGGAGGGGGGAAGAGAAAAACCCAACCAAACAGATGAGGTGGCGTGCTTTTAGAACACTTCAGGTTGGCAATAAAATGGTCTCTTGTGAACCAAATCACAATCCTGTTGCCTTTGATGAGCAGAAACAATAAAGAAACAAAAAAAGGAACAAAAAAAGCTTTCTCTAAGAGTCATTCAGCTAAGGCTTAGAGCTTGCCAGAATGCTAGTGCTAAATGAAATTCTACTTCTGAAATTCTTGATGATATTTAATGTTAAGGATGTTTTTGCTACACTTTTGGAATTCTCACGTTGTTATTTTCAGCTCCTGCTTGGGCTACGGTATTTTTCTTTTGTTCCTATTCATTGTGTGAAGTAGTTACAAGAAATACAGGCTAACCTCTAACTTAAGTAAATGTGTAGTATTAGTAAAACTATGTACATATATAAAATATATATTATATATTTCTGTGAAAATTTAACAAAAGGGAGATTTTTTTTTTGTAAGAAATCTGCCTTTGGCTTTCCAATCTGGATGTGGTTAGGGAGCATCAGACACTGATCTGATGAAGGTAAATTCAAGCACCGTGATCTGGAGAATACCTCATTGTGTTCTTCAACGTTCTGCACTGAAAGGGAATGACTAATAATGCAGCTGAGAACAAGAATGCACTGCACCTCTCTGAAACACTCCTGCACACCTGGCTTTCTTGGTAATTAGAAGGGATATGATGCTATAATCGCCTTTTCTGTAAGTAGCTGTATGTCAGACACAATGTGTGTGTGAACAGAGATCCTCCACAAGAGAGTGGCCTGTATCTCAGGAATCACTTCAGAGTGAACGCTGTGAAGAGTTGCTGCCTGGCGTGAGCCAGAGCTCCCCACTACTCCCCTGGGGATCCACTTGTGGGGTCACACAGAGGAGGTGCAATGGAGCCAAGTCAAGCTTTTATAAACAGATAAACCATAGAAATAAATGTTGGTGTGGTTTCATACTGAGCAAGTGTATGTGTAGTGCTCGGGTGGTGATGGTTTGTTGTCCCATCATTACACTTGATTCTTTCCTGCTGTCCCTCTGCAGACACTGAAGGAAATCAAAATTTGTCTCCATCATTAGCGTGGCAGAGCTGGGCTGCAGATTTTATGCATGGTGCAGCCTTGCTTAAAGGCTGAAGTTCTCCCTGTTCCCTTTCTCTTACAGCTTCACAGGCTCCTGTAGCTATTACTGGAGGTCTAGGAAAGCAGATAAATGCAGGGATTGACATGCAGGAGGAGAGCCTTATCGTGACCTTCATCTTTGGGTAATGTTGCTACTATGGCTAAAATGAAGCATGGGTCAGGATATTACTTTAAGTAGGCAACTGTGGTGAGAGGTCTTTGCTGCCAGAATAGTAATGTCGGGGAAGGTAAGAGATAAAACACTCACAAAAATAGATTGTAAAATAGGTCTAGATTTTGCTTGCCAAGTCAGAAGGTTTTTCTTCTTTTCAAGCTGAAAACACTGAACCAGTTTGCTGCAACAAAGGTGAGTGTTCCTTGCTGTAGTGGCACCCTGGTACTGTGTCACCTCCCATCCTTCAGTAAAATGGGTGAAAGCCCCTATTTCTTGAGCAAACACAGGGTGCTGCTACAGTGAGCCAGGAGCAGCTGTGTCAGGGCATGCACCAGGTTTAGGTTACAGCAGCTTGTGTGAGCACAGACCCAGAGGTGCTGCCCACAAAGCCAGACGCCCCCTCCCAGTACAGCCCTGTTGTACAATCCCTGCACCATGTACTTGCTTACCGGGAGCAGATGAGCAGAATATTGAAGTTTGGATACTATTTCATACTGTAGAAGGTGGCTGAGCAGCGGTTTCTTCCCATCCAGAATACGTGGGCAAAAATGTTATACCTCATCTTCATCCTAGAAGGACCCACCAGCTCATGGCCAGGGAAAATAAACTGAGTTATTATTTTCTGAACACAAGAAGCTGTTCGGGGGTTTTCTATTTTCATATATGTTTATATGTATTTTTATATATATATATATTACATTTATATAGGTGCAACTAATCTGTTCTCCTTCCAGCCATCCTTGATTTCTGCCTCTCACCAAAGCACTAAGCTGGGCACTGCCAGGGGCACGTTTCCATCTGATCTCAATCCTGCACCTCCACGGATCTCCTGCGATGGCAGAAGGCAAAACTATCCTGTATGTCCCCAAAGTGTCACCTTTGCTCGTGGCCAGATGGTGGATGAAGGCTCCTGAGCCACCAGTGCTTGTGCAGGAATCAGCTTCTGTAACTTCCAGGCAGTCTTTGGAACAATTAGCTGCTTTCTTTTTTTCTTGTTTGGGTTTTGGTTTTTAGTTTTGGGCTTGGTGGGGTTTTTTTTTACCCATTTATTTTTATTGTAGGCAGGTTATCATCTTCCAAAAGGCCTGTTCCCGGAGGAGAGAAGGCTCCGGGGAGACCTTAGAGCAGCTTCTAGTACCTAAAGGGGCGACAAGAAATCTGGAGAGCCACCACAAAGAGTGTCTATGAGGTGGGAGTCAATATTATTAAAGGGAAAGGTGAGGGGGGAGCCTCCAGGTTCACAGAGCCTGCTTTAGGGAAGTGAGGGGAGGTCCTGACAGAGGGGGTGAGTACTGAGACTTCACAGCACAGACAGGCACCTGGTTTATTCGTGTGTTTATTTGGGTAGGAAAAGCACCTTATTCCCGTTGCTCGTTAGCACTGCCAAGGCCACCACCAGTGCCACTGCCACCACCTCCCACTGCCACCCTTCAACCATAGCTCCCCATCTCCAAGGAGAAATCCACCCTGTGCAGGCCTTGGCTTCATGCTAGGGGAGAAGATGCCTTTCCTGGTATAGAAAACAAGGACAAAGAGGAAGCTATGGTGGTCTCGTTGCACCCAGGCCCATCGGCCTCACCATTACCTCCTGATGCCAGGCAAGTGGCACACTTGTGGTGCAAAGGAGGAGCTGTGGCACTGCTGAATCTGCCTCCAGGACTTCGTATCCCCCATTGATGCTCCTCTGCCAAGGTCTTCCGAAAACAAGACACAGTCCAGAGGCGGTCCCTCCCCTGTGCCAGCAGCAGGGTGTCCCTACACGATGCCCTCACTGCGTTTACTCCTCCATACCACGAGTGCAGTCATCAGCAAGGTGACGAGGATGGGCAGCAGGATGAAGGGGCAGAGGATGCTGTTGGGGGGGTCGTGCAGCGCCCGTCCGGAGGGGGAGCAGTTCCTGAAGTACTGTTTGTGCACGGCCACGAAGAACTCATCCACCAGCCCGTTGGGCCAGTAGCAGTCGAGCCTCTCTGCGATGAGTGCCGTGCAGTTCGTCAGCTCCCCATAGGTGCTGCAACACAGACAAGGGCACCAGGGTGGCACCAGGGACTAGCACCCTGACAAGAGCACTCCCCCATAGCGTATAAAATGTTAAATACTTTCTGTTATAGATGTGTTCGTTATTTGAGGAGGAGGCTGCATGGAGACCTCAGAGCAGCCTTCCAGTATCTGAAAGGGGGCTACTGTAGCAACAGGACAAGGCATAACAAGTTGAAACTTAAGCAGGGGAGATTTAGGTTAGATATAAGGAAAAAGTTCCTTACTGTGAGGGTGATGAGGGGCTGGCACAGGTTGTCCAAAGAAGTGGTAAATACTCCATCCCTGGCAGCGTTCAAGGCCAGACTGGACAGAGACTTGGGCAACATGGTCTAGGGTGAGGCGTCCTGCCCAAGGCAGGGGGTTGGAACTAAATGAGCTTTAAGGTCTCTTCCAACCCAAACCATTCTATGATTCTATAAGTAAATGAAAACAGAATATTTACAGAAATAACTAGAAGCAAGGGTTTAGGTTTTTTGTTTGGTTTTGCTCATTTTTGCAGAATTTCATGATGTCTCTTATTTTTCTCCTTAGTCACCGGTGCAGTGCTGTGTTTTTGACTTTCAGCCTGGGAGCAGCACTGATAACACCAATGGTTTTAGTTGCTACTCAGTAATGTTTAATCTGGCCAAGGACTTTCTGAGTCTCATGCTCTGCCAGGGAGGAGGAGAAGCCAGGAGGAAGCAGAGACAGAACACATGACCCAAACTGACCAAAGGGGTATTCCACACCACAGCATGTCATGCCCATTATATAAACTGGGGCCAGTTACCCATGTAAGGTAACTAGGGCTAGATCACTGCTTGGGTCAGGCTGGGTATCAGTCAGTAGGTGGTGAGCGGTTGTATTCTCTTCCCTTGTTATTTCCCTTATTATTATTGGTGGTAGCAGCAGTGGTTTATGTTTACCTTAGTTACTGGACTGTTCTTATCTCAACCCATGGGTGTTACATTCTTTCAATTCTCTTTCCCATCCCTCTGGGAGCAGGGGGGGAAGAGGAAGGGAAAGGAGGATTGAGAGGGCAACTGTGTGGCTGACTGGACTTAAACCACGACACCTGGCCAGATCAGTGCTATCAGAAAATACCCCTTGGACCCACATAACCATCTGGCACCTTTAGGGAAAGCCCTTCAGAAAACCCATCCTGGGCCACCAGCAGCCAGGCAAGCTGCTTTGCCTTCAGGGTGATGGTTCAGCCAAAAGGGGACAACATCAAATCTACTTAAAATTCTGAATTGCCTAAAAAGAGGGAGGTTTCATCTGAACCAAGCGCATGCACTTCTGAAGCTCATCACTTTGCATTGCCTTAATTCTGCAGGCGCACAAGACCACAACCCATCCCTCCTCTCACTGGGCAGCGCATCCATTTTTTGAGGCTATACATAAAAACAATACGTATATAGAACTGTTTCTTTCCCCATGCCAATTAGGCCTGATCCTACAAAAGCAGAGCAAACCAAACCCCAGCCAGCCAATTGAAAACCCACCTGGGGGAACAAATACTTTCTAAGCAGCTTTCCAGCTACTTGCTGCAGATTCTGCATCTCATCAGCAGGGTTTTTGGGCTGGCAGCAATTGTCTTTGCTGTACCCATCAGCACACAGCAGCACCAGAGGAAGCCCCTTCATTTAATTAATAGGGCGCCTGGAGGTACTAAAAGCAGCTTCTGTTCAGCATCCCAATATGCCAGATTACCATTTCCCATCCATCAGCATCCTTAGGAGATCTCAAGAGCCAAAGCATCATCAGGAACCAGAGGGAGAGCGATAACAGATAAGCTGTTTTTAAAACTGAAGGGCCATACAGAAGCTGGCTTAGCGCTTCCCCAGCTCAACCCATGCTTCTGTGTTGATAAATACCTGCTCGCACCATTCATAGGCAGGGAGTTGGAGTTGGATGCACTTTAAGGTCCCTTCCAACCCAAACCAGTCTGTGACTCTATGATTTTCTGCCCTTTGCTCACACAAAGACCATAGTAGTTTTATGAACAGCCAACTAAAAGCAAAGCCAAACTCTCCAATGTAGCTGGGTGTTTTAAATTCTTCCGCTTTATCTCACAGACCCTTTCCCATCCATAGACATGTGCTGCCAGCCACCATTCAGGCCATCCCTTGCCAGCTACATCTCATGGTGTTCAGACAATGGTCCTGCAAGACTTGGACCACTTTCTGTCCTCACATGCAGAGCACCCATACACACAGCATGCAGGACCTTCTCCCTACAGGTACATCACCAGCTACCTCAGAGGGGTACCAAAGGGATCCATTTGCTGGGATATGGATAAACCAGACTGGTCAGGCCCAGGCTGGTGCTTGCAATGCCTTGTCAGAAGGGATCAAGATCCCACTGGAGAGCAGCAGTGTTGACGCCCGGGGCTGAGCATGCTCTTCCCTGCCACAGCCACAGTGAATATTTGTTCCAGTGCATCTCCAAAGTGGCATGCCGTTCTCTCCCTCTCCCCGTAAGCAGAGCCACTTGTGATGTTAGCACCACACTAGCGTGGTCCTGCTGTAAATTCAGGCCGTTCCGATGATGGATCAATCTCAAGGGGTTGTTTCCCTACCCAGAACAGCTTCCCCTTGCCATCCCTAGCCCAGATCAGGAGAGCAAGGTCCCATCACCACACTCAGCAGCCGAAACTGAGCCAAACTCTGGGAGCTGCAAGGATGATCCCTCTATTTCTGGTGTCCAGAAAGAGACATAATCCTCAGGCAGAGACTTAAAACTCCCTTTCGAGAGAGGGTAGAGTCAAGCTTTTGGCTTTCAAACAACCTTACGGCTCATTTGCAACTCTCCATCTCCCAAAACACCATCTCCTCCAGCTGAGAAAAGGCAGAGACCTTCCAAAACAAACCCTCCAGAGATTACACCCTTGCAAGCAGGAGAAAGGCATTACCAGCAGGGTGCAGCTGGGACCACCCTGGAGAGGATGCTGAGGACAGGAAGCCAAGTTGGTGTCATCTGGGCATTGCAATTCCTGGCAAAACATGTAGATCAGTTTTTGGGGAGGACTTACTTGATCTGAATGTCACCAACCCCAAATCAGAAGGGGTGGGAAGAAGAATACATGCATCCTGTGTCCTTTCCTCCCTTGCCCTACAGACCAGGGGCAGGCTGTCCTCCCAAACCAGCTGAGCACGGCCTTATGGCTGAAAGCTGGGGGTTAACCCCAGAGCAGATCCCTGGCTCAGCTTTCAAGAAGCTCCATGATGGCCTCGTTCAGTGAGGATAAATGAGACTATAGAGAAACCACCGGGCTATGGACCTGCACCATGGCATGTCCCCACAGCTCTGCAGAGCAGCCAAAAGATCTAGGAATGCAACATCTAAGGGTGATTGTCCCCACATTCCCGACCTGCCTGGGAGCAAAAGGAAGCACATGGTTTTAACACCGTTTGCCAGGGGCTGTGTATAAGAGGTGAAGCCCAAAGCTTACATGCCATGTGCTATTCATAACAGCCAAAGCCAAGCTGCAAAACCTGGCTGGCATCAGAGGAGATAGTTAAGGTGGTATTTGGAACTACAGGATGCAACAGAAGTCTTTCCATCAGGCGCCTCTGCCTCCACGAGAAGGTATTAGAAGCACTTGCCACTTGCAAGGAATGTCCTGTTGTATGTACAGAAAAAATCCTGGGCACAGCACTTGGGTTGGTCCAGCTTCCCCCAGCTCAGAGGGTAGCTTTGAGGAGAAGCATCCTAAGTCATGCTCCCTTTTCCCAACCAGGCTGGGGCTGCTCTGGGATCTTTCCTGGTGCCAAAACCTGCCTGCAGCCCAGCAACAGCTCCCAAAGGAACAACAGCTCCTGAGGACTTGCCTGAGCTTTGAGATGGAGGGATGCCCATGGCTAGAGGAGTGCTGAGCATACAGGGTGCCCTTAGTGATGGTCAGCATGTCCCCAGAGACCACCAGACATGGGGAGAGAGGGAAAGGAGCAGCAGTCTGCATCCACGTCACCTTCCTCTTCTTTCACCTCTCCTCTCCCTGGATTTGCCTTAAATAGCAACATCTGAAATTAAAATACCTGAAAAGAACAGCTTTAATTACTAAAACAAATATAAAAATTGAGATTAGTTTGCTGATGTAGGAAACAGTGGGAACAGGGCAGGTTATCCCAAGCCATCCACAGGCAGTGGGCAGAGAGACAGGCAGCCCACCCTGAAGGGCACAGCTTTGCTTAGTTCTAAATATTATTTCCCCAACTCAACATGAACTGCAATTAAAACTGTTTTCCTTGTTGCCATGGAAACAGTTTGGATTGAAAGGATGCTGCAGCAGGAGGCCAGGCAGCGCGGGACCATGTGGGGATGAATGCCTGTAGGCAGATGGGGCTGGGCTGCTGGTGAGAAGCAATTGAGGCCTGATTTACGGTTTGATGGGGTCCGAATGCTTATCGTGCTGTAAATCATAAGCAATGCCTCTGGTTTTTACCACTGCAACCCAGACTGGAATTGGATCTGCCATTTATTCCTCACCAGCGCCTAGGTGTGAACAGTGTTACACTGCGAGACTGGTTGGGGTTCACAGGATCACCAGCTTTCCCCTTTTGCCACAGGTATCAGGATTTTTCCTATCCTCCCCAAACCCCTTTGCATCAGAAGGAAAAAAAGCAACCTTACAGACCCAAAAACAACACAAATCTTTCCTTTTGTGTTGTAAATTAAAAGAAGAAATTGATTTCTTTGCAAGGCTGCAGGGCAAGCTTGCAGACATGCTGAAGGGATATCCAGCGGGGACCTGGCAACCTGAAGATGAATAAGTAGATAATGAGATAATAAGAGAACGGGTCAATCTGTTTTCTATAAGATAATGGGTAAATAACCCAAAGACACACAGCGAGTGTACTGACAGCTGTAGGAGCAGACCCCAGCCAGGGGTAGGAGTGGGACAGGGTACCAGGAGCTGGCAGCATCATCCGTCATTTCTAGTCCTGGCTGCAGCTGTCAGCCTGCACGCTCACACTGGGCTGCTCCTTCCCTACAGGATGAGGGGAAGGCATTCCCTGGAAATCTTTCTGCATGCCACAGGGCAGATATACTTGGAATGAAGGCGTCTGGCTCTGCTGGAGTGACGCCTGCAGCTGTGGCACCACTCAGCACAATGAGCATCTTCCCATCTCATCCCCTTTCATGTAAAACCTCTGGCCACAGCCTGCCAGCAAGGCAAAAACTGTAGGAAAGTGATTGAGAAGTCATCAGTTCCTGCTGATGGGGGGCGAGTAGCAGGCAGCCCAATCCCTCCTGCAGTCTCAGTGCCACATAGAATCATAGAACCATAGACTAGTTAGTGTCGGAAACGTACTTAAAACCATCTAGTACCAATCCCCTGCCACAGGTAGGGACACCTCACACTAGACCATGTCGCCCAAGGCTCTGTCCAACCTGGCCTTGGACACTGCCGGGAATGGAACATTTACCACTTCTTTGGGCAGCCCATTCCAGTGCCTAGCCATCCTCATAGTACAGAATTTCCTTACATCTAACCTGAACTTCCCCTGTTAAATTTTAACCCATTACCCCGTGTCCTTTCACTACAGTCCCTGATGAAGAGACCCTCTCCAGCATCCTTGCAGGCTCCCTCAAGATACTGGAAGGCTGCTCTGAGGTCTCCACGCAGCCTTCTCCAGGCTGAACAGCCCCAAAGTAGCTACCACAGCTAATCCCAAAGCTCAACTGCCGCGCTGATGAATCTGGACCTAGAATCAAAATAGGCAAGTTGATCTTCAGGATACTCAGTCATACACAGCTGAGCTCCACAACAAAGCAACTCGGCCAGCACCACAAAAGCAGAAGAGCCCACAGCTAAACAGTCATCTAGCTTTTGAATAAAAGGGGAGCCCTGGAAAGCAAAACTCCAGGATGCTCAGTCTAAATCACTCTTGGGCCAGGCATCCATGGGACAACACCATGGAGGGGCTGGAGCTCCACTTGATCGGTGAGCAGCCCAGCAGACACCAGCACACAGGAGCATCTGAAGATCACTCCTCCTTTGGGGAGGAAGAGAAGGAAAGAAACTGGAGAACCCAAGGGAAAACACTCTCAGCAGTCCTTCCCTCTTCCCAGGAGACAGTGTTCACAGCATCCCATTTCTGAAGCATGTAACAGCTCACACAAGTTCCCCTCCTACATGGTACGACTTGTACATGAAATAAACATCAACTTTCCCCAAATAAGCACAGCTAAGAAAGCCAACAGAGCTCAGTGATGATGGACCAACCTCAGAGAGTTGGTGCTTGTCTAAAGGCCCAAGTCGAACCTCATCAAACACTTCTGGTTCAGAGAGACCCCTCTGTTACACCTGAAAACAGCAGTTCCAGTAATGCAAGAGCTCAGTTAATACCTCCGAGGGTAAGATGGGAGAATAATCTGCAGCCTATAAATAGGATCAATAAACCACAATTATAAACTCTGCTGAGACAACTCATTTATTCAGATGTTCCCATCATGTCATCCTCAATTGAGCAGTAAATGATGGGACTAACTGGCATTTCCCTCTTAAATGCCACGTACGAGAAATCTGAGCCCCAAACCAGATGCTGCTGATGGTACAGGGCCTGGCAGAGGCAAAACCTTCAAACATGTCTCTTTTTTGTTTCAGACAGGTGTCAAGCGTCAAAATTCCTTCCTCAGGGGGAAGATACAGAGAGGAAACAGGCTCTAGGACCAGTTCGTTTCTTTATCTCATGCATGGTAGAAGCCAAACCTTTCTCCCTAAAGCTGGAGGGTTGTCCAGCCAGCCTATGCCACCCCCTACCCACTCCTGCTGGGACATCTCCTAACAATGCTGTTTCTCCTAAAATCACAGAATCACAGCATGGTTTGGGTTGGAAGGGACCTTAAAGCTCATCCACTTCCAATCCCCTGCCATGGGCAGGGACACCTTCCACTAGACCAGGCTGCTCCAAACCCCATCCAACCTGGCCTTGAAAACTGCCAGGGATGGGGCAGCCACAGCTTCTCTGAGCACCCTGTGCCAGTGCCTCACCACTCTCACAGGGATGGACTTCTGCCTAAGACCTCATCTCAATCTCCTCTCTGTCAGGTTAAAGACATTCCCCTTGTCCTGTCCCTACAGATCCTTGTCCAAAGCCCCTCTGCAGAGGGATTAAAAGGGGACGGTGAGTCCCAAGCACACCCAGGTAGCAGGGGTCTTGAGCGAGGTGGACACCTAAAATCCCTGTCCTTCCAGAGCAGCTTATCTGCAGCAGTAGCTAAGCTGTTTCTACCTGATTTTCCCAATGTCCTGAGGGCACAGGAAGATCAGAGAAATGTCATTGCTTAACTAACCCCGAGCCTTGCTTTCCTGTGAGCAAATGGACTCACACAATCAAACCGCACACTGCAAGTTTATCAGCATTTCCTCCAACTGTCTCAAGGATAACAAGTTTAGTGGAAACTATTTGGGAAAAAAAAACAAACCAGGACATGGGAGATGAAGAACAAGCTCTTTAATACACCTCTGCTTCCTGTGCACTGGCTTTGCTGAAGGAGGAGATGTACTCCATCTCACGAGGCTTGCAGACAGGACCAAACCAGAATCAAAAGCAAAGTCCTGCCCCTGGGATGTATTCAGCCCCTGCACAGGGACAGTTCTGCTGGGATGGCTCCAGGAGTGGGATTTCATCCCCAGCGAGGTGGTTATTCCCTTCTCCTGCCATCACTACATCTGGACCACATCTGGATGCTGCCTGCAAAGGTGTCTTGTAACAGAGACATGGGACAGATCCCATGGAGCCCCCAAGGCCCAGGATATTTATGAGGACCGAATGGGATTTCTCAGAACCAGAAAGCCTCCTACAGTCTTTCCAATCTCTTTTCTTCCCCTCCATTTTGTCACCAATGAAGGAGAAGGAAAACCCAAACTATCCTTTTAAAACCTAGCTATATGTGTATGTTCTCATACATGCATACACATATTTTAATTCGGCACAGAAGAAATGGCCATGAAGCAAGAAATCAACCAAAACTTCACAAAACTCTGATTTTTGTGCAGAACACTCATGGCATGCAGCAACATCCACTCACCACTTCCAACTGACCTCGATCCCCATGCATGTCTCAAGCCACTTTGTTTTCCCAGAGAAGGGCCACAGCACAACCATGCTGCATGACGTGGAAAGCCAGCTCAGAGTGGAGAACAGGCTTCTCAGGCCCTCACTCCGACACACGAACACCCCTGGCTGGTCTTTGCAACTTCAGTCAAAACCATCTCACCAGGAGGATGATCTATGCCATGGCGATACTGAAAAACTCTGCTCTGCTGATTAGAAATAAGAAAGAGCCAGAACCAAACCAAAGCCATACCAAAAAAGCCATCCCAGAGCACCATGTTCCACATATGCAACATCCCTGCTCTCCTTGATGCTGCCGCAGTAAGTAGGGTTCCCTTATCACCCTCTTATCCCCCCAAGGTTGTCACCAAGTGCTCCACCAGGAAAGCAGACCGCACCTCTGCTTCTCCTACATCATAAATCACTGCTAATTCCCTGACACCGATCATAAACAGGAGGCTCAGCAGAATGCTGCCAGGCCACACGCCACGCCAGCTTCTTCTAGTTGCTAAGAAAATTCAACACAACTTCAGGAAGCAGCTGGTAAACCAGCAGATCCAGTGGGATGGCCTGGGATTTTCTCACTGGGTTTGAAGGCATCCCAGTGGGTTGTGGTGTTTTCAGACTGAGTTAAGCCATTAGAGATTGTCTGGAGAATCTGAGTACTGAGAAAAACAAAGGGAAAACCTCATGGAAAATATGTCCATTGAGCAGTGAGTCACCAGATGTAATGGAGCCATGACGGGGATCCTAATCTACTGCCTTATTAACACGTAGATACCCAGCACATAGCAGGCATCTGCAGTCTTCTATTGAAGCTCCATCACTGGGGTGTGTGGTTTCTTCATATGTACATAACTGTACTGAGCGAGACAACCATCCTGATTTCCAAACACTGCTAAGGTGTGCTCCTTGAAAGCCCATTTAATCACATAATGGCTGAGGTTGGACATGGCATCTGCGCATCCTCCTTGTCTTCTCCAAATGCCCCTGATCAAGCAGGGTCACCTAGTTGTTCATGACCATGTCCAGATGGCTTTAAACATCTCCAAGGTTGAAGACTCCATAACCTCACTGGGCAGCCTGTGCCAGTGCTCAGTCACCCTCACGGTGAAAAAACGTTTCCCGATGTTCAGAGGGCATCTCCTGTGCTTCAGTTTGTGCTCATTGCCTCTGGTCCTGTTACTGGCCATCACCAAGGAGAGCCTGGCTCTGTCCTCCTTGCACCCTCCCTTCAGATACTTAGACCTTAATAAGAGCCCCGCAGCCTTCTCTCCCCAGGCTGAACAGCCCCGGCTCCCTCAGCCTTTCCTCACAGGAGGGGTTCTCCAGACCCTTCATCATCCTCGTGCTCCCTTATTGGGACAGACTCCAGCCTGTCCATGTCTCTCTTGCACTGGTGAGCACAGGACTAGACCCTGTGCTCCAGGGTGGCCTCACCAGGGCTGAGCAGAGGAGAAAGATCACTTTCCTTGGTCTGTTTGGAACGCTCCCAATGCAGCCTGGGACACCATCCACCTTCTGTGCTACAGGAACACGTGTCTGGCTCATGTTCAACTTGATGTCCAACGGGACACCCAGAGCCTTTTCTGCTGAGCTGCTTTCCAGCTGCGCAGCCCCCCAGCATGTCCTGGTGCCAGAGGTTGATCCTCCCCAGGTGCAGGACTTTGCACTTCTCCTCGTTAAACTTTGTGAGCTTCCCATTTCTCCAGCCTGTTGAGATCCTCCCTGCCAGCAGCACAACTCAACAGTGCATTGCCCACTCCCCCCAGTAGCATTGACCCTGACTACACACACCACTGATTGCTGGCTTTCAATTACTTTGTCCCACAACAACCTCTCTCTGGGCCTGCACTGATCAACTGTTTTCCAACCCACCTCACTGCTCATCCAGCCCACACTTTACCTGCTTGTCCATGGGAATCTTAGGGCAGACGATGCCAAAAGCCCACTGAAGTCCAAGTAGACAACATCCACTGCTCTCCCCTCCAAGCCCACCTTGTGGCCCCTCCACAAGCAAACAGGATAGAATCAGAGAATCCCAGACTGGTTTGGGTTGGAAGGGACCTTCAAAGCTCATTCAATTCCAACCCCCCTGCAATGAGCAGGGATATCAAAATTAAAACCCACCACTGACCTCCTTACACCCCAAAATCAAAGATGGGTGCAGGCAGGACAGGAGGGACATTACTTACCCCACGGTCTCATCCCAGTCACACCAGAGCCGTTGCCCAATGCCCTCCATGCTGAGCTGGAACTGCTTCAGGCAGTAGTGCTGGATCATCCAGCCGTAGTCTGCCTCCTGGCACGCTGTCGCTGCGATGAAGTGATGGGCTGGAAGACAGATGAGGAGCAAGCAGGGTTAGCCCCTGCCTCCCACCATGCTGTCCCCACACAGCTTTGCACACTGAGGGCATCTGCCAAAGCAAAGCTGAGCATCACATCACACCCCCGTCAAACAGCTCCTTCAAAACCTCCTTCTGGGGGGTTTATTTCCCTCTTCACATCACTATGACCCTGCAGCATCATCCACCATTACCCTCCCAAGTGCTTGATGCTACATATATCAGTTACTGAAAATATGCCATGTAAGTCACAAATAAGTAAGGATGGATATTTATTAAGGTTTATTCCCTGCTGATCCCACAACACACATACTGGGACTGTAAACTTCCATTTTGTTTTTGTTTACAATTAGAGCAAGAGGACATTAGGGAATAATGTCCCAGTCAGATCCCTGCTGCTGCTGTTGAGCAAAGGACCCCTTAAAAATGAGCTGCATGGTGCCACACTTGGAAACAAACATCCATCTCTGGTAGATGTACTTCTTTACAAGTTCGTGCACAACCAGCACGATGCTGCAAGCGAGTCAAAAGGGAGAAGGGCAGTAACGCTACAAAGAGACACAGGCGCAGGCTTGAAGAAAATAAACCTTAGGAGAAATGATTTACTGAGCCTGGCTATAAATAATATCCTGGTCCCAAAGTGCCAGCTAGTGCCGTTGCAGCTCCTGGAGTACACTGCTGGCAGGCATCGCATTCCAGCTCTATATTTTGCTACACATAAATAATTTTGTGCAAAATAATGGGGCTTTATTTTTATCTTATTTTTTTCACCAAAACAGAATTTAGCTATTTATTTAGCAGCCTGCATATGAAAGCCATGGGACATCATCCTGCCCCAGGGATGACCTCCTTGAGCAGGCCCTCTGCAGTCCACATATGTATTTTAGGAGTGCTTAGGGACCAGCATCCCATGGGAATGGGCAGGAATTCAGCACCTCCTGGGGGATTTGGGAGGCAAGGGGTTCCCAGATCCTTGGGTGAGGTTTCCAGATGGCTGCAGCGCTCCCATGCTGCCTCTCACCATGGCAGCCACTTCAGCCCAGCTCAAAATAAGACAGCATGAGTTATCAAGCCAAGGAAAAGGAGGTGAGGAGCATTAAACCTTCACTGTTGCAATCATAAACCTAAATTTATTGTAATTGAAAGCTCTCCCCAACTGATGCTACCCAGGGGCTCACGCTGTGGCACCTGCATAATACGATCGCAGTCAGGGAATCAGCTAGGCTGGAAAACACCTTTAAGAACATCAAGTCCAACCAGAGACAAGCCCTGCTCTGAAGTGGGAAGGTTTGGGATGATGAAGCAAAGCACCAAGGGAGGAAGAGGAGCAGGTGGAAGAGGAAGGTACAATATGCAATCATTTTACTTGAGAGATGGGCTGCAAACTTCAGTCTGGGCAGGCTCAAGGACAATTGATGGCAGGGAGGCTTTTCTCCTCTCCCCATCCCTTCAAATCTGGATGAATCAAGTGAACAAGTGACATGGCTGAGGGAACACCAGCATCTAAGGGAGGTTCAGGTGCCACCCCAAGGCGTCACCCCTTAGTGAAGGCCATGCACTGGAAGGACAAGTACCCTGCAAACGCTCTGCCCATTACACAGCCAGACAAACAGCTTGCAGAGAAACTGCCTCCAGCAAACGTTTTCAGTGGGGAGCAGGAGAGAGCTGCATGAGGAAATGGAAGGCAAGCAGATCACAAACCAGCCAGACGAGCTGTCAAGGGGATGGAGGAGCAAAGGAGGAGATGGAGCCAGGCAGAAATGAGTGAGACACGTGAAATGCAGAGGCAAATTGAGGAAGACAAAGCCACTTTAAGAAGAAAGTGAAGCAGGAGTCAACAGAGCATGGCCAAGCTGCCCTTCACCTGGCTTTGCTCATCCCCACTCCCAATTAGCATGGATGGGCACAGAGACAAGTCATCACTTGTATACCGCAACAACTATCCTTGGAGATGCCCAAACATTTCCCAATGACCACAGAGCTGCTCCTGCAGAGCAGACCTTAACAGGCAGCACCGTCTTGGGGGGAGAGAGGAGAAACACTAAATAGATCATGAGGATGAAGTAACTGAGAACCACAGACTGGCTGCGATGCCTGCAAAGCCCCATGTATCTGGTAGGCAGCATAATAACAAGAAAAGGAAAGAAAACCCAAATACCAACACCCAACCCAAATGAAAAGAAAACCCCAGGGAGCATTAAGCACTTGTCATTCCAGGAAGCTCAAAAGACACTGCTGGGGTGGATGTGCAGGTGTAGGCAGCCAGGAGAGAACTAGCACATGAGCTTTGTTGTCCCCAAGCATGCAACTCACTCCTGCCTCTTGTCTCAGCTTTGAAGGTCCTTCCGAGGCACATCACTGTATCTTTACCCCATGGGGAATGTTCTCCAGGAGCTCTGCTTTCCCCATATGAGGACTTGCCTTCTTCAGATGGTGACAGCCAAGGCTTGGCTTGGTAACCCCATGGAGCAGTGCAGAGAGCATGCTCCTGGAAGACATCTATCCCATACCTACACATGGGGTCTGCCTGCAAACCCTCCTCCCTGGGGAAACCAGATCCATCAGCCAGTGACTGTAACATTTCACAAGGACATTACACTTTTAATATTGTGGAGGGCTCTTTTGTTTTATACATCAGAAGCAAAGAGCATCCAAGAGAAATGCTCCACAGAGCTTTAAACACTGTAAGGACAGAGCTGGGCACAGGGAGCACAGGTCTTGTTCTCAGCTGGCCAGGGAGAATTGACTTTAGCTTTAAATGCACATTTTAAGGTCAAAGAGAGGAGAACCTCCTGCCACATCTTCATATGGTCACCACTAAACACACAGATATATCCGTGCTGGCTCCTGGACTTTCCCCAAACCCACATTCATCAGCACAGCAAGCTGGGATGGGCTCTGGGGTGGGTAGGGAGGAAAGCAGGGAGGGATTTTCATATCTATCTCCTGGGTCTCATTCCAGAAGGTTTTCCTTCCCCCCTCAGCCCTGCTGATGGAGATGGTGTAAGTCAGCTGCAGTGAGCTGTGAATAACTGAGCTCTGGAGCAGTCACGTCTCTGCACTTAGCAGCATCCATTTGCGAAGGCCGTCAGGAGCTGCTGAATAACTGAGCTCCCAAACCTGACTATACCAGGGCTGAGCTGCCTCCCAGAGCTCCCTTCTCGTGTGCCCTCAGAACTTCCTGTGGAAAAATGGCACCGGGAGCTGCAGGAATGCAGTGGTTCTCTGGGAACATCCCACTGGAGCCATGCTGCATCTCCAAAGCCCCGTTTGGTTTTTAGGTACTGCCAAGATATAGAGCAGGGGGTTCTGTCCATCTTCCCATGTCTCCTCGGCCTGTGCATCATACAAGTGACACCACCACAAGCCACTGAGACTTTATCCTTGCAACACGTGTGCACACTGCCTTCTGCATGCAAAGATGCCTTCTGCTGCAAGGAGGCACCATCTGACATGGTGTTCATCTTGTCAAGGACCTGCGCTGATGGACACCCTTTGCTGCCAAGAGGAGCACTGATTGCCTGCCAAAAGACATCACTTCAAGGAACCTCAAGTTGCCTCCTCACAGGGAACATCTGGAAAGCAGTGATGAGGAAGTGATTTGAGGGAAGGCTTTTCCAGGCCTACAATCCCTCTCGGTTGCCCTGGTATGAAGTCCTGGAATGCCCCAGCAAACATCTACCAGAGTTTAGGTAGCTGCAAAACCCCCACATCCTGCATGTATTTCAGCAAAACATCAGTGTGGGTCCTGCCACACGTAGCTAAACCCAAGCACCAGCAAAGTATTGGGCTCAAACATCACAGTATCTTCTCCTGGGCTTCTCCCAAATGCTGTGACCCCCTGTGAAATGATTAGCTCTCTCAGCAAGCCTGAGATGAACTTTTCTATGTGGTTGCTTTGTGGTTTGGACCCAGTTGCAAAATAAAACCCAACACGAGCTGTAAATCTGGCACTCATCTGCTGCCTGTGCTTCAAGCCCTGCCTTTGCCACATCCCCATCCACGGGGATGAAATCCTACACTGGATTAAACCTTTGAGATTAAACCAGGTAAAGCCCAGCCAGACAGATGTGCTGTGTGTTGCCAAATCAGGTACTCAGCAGGGAACAATGTTGGGAAGGAGACAGTTGCTGTGGCTAAGCCCAAACTCTGGGAGAGCAGGTTTGGAGTGGGGGGATTTTGCAGACACAGCCCTTGGAAAGCCGCTCTATACATGCGGAGCACATGTTCTTTAGACTCAGGACACCTAAATTTGCTTTTCAACCCTTTTCGTCACGATGGAACCCACATTTACAAATAGATCAGCTGAGCCAGTCCTCATCAAGTGCATTTCTCAAGTGGAGTTTCAACCATGCTGACTGCTACTGCACAACATTATTAAGCTCCAGTTTACATTTAAGCCAGGTGAGCATCTGATACCCCACAAAGGGGTCTGGGCACCCTTGGGGGCACCTGTGGGTTCTGTCAGAATGAGTCCCCTCCCAGCACCCCAGTGCTCTGCCTGGACTGAAGCACGAAGCCAAGGGAAGGATCAGACCCAGCCCAAAACGCCTGTGGGAGGATGGGGAAAGGGCATGAAGGCAGAGGATGAGTATGAAAAACATCTCAGTTTATGGCCAAAAAATGGAAAACTGGGGATGAGGGGGTGTTTGTTGACTCAAAGCCAATGAACCAACAGATGGTTTTGTGGGGGATGGAGCAAGTGCTCACAGGTCTAAAAATAAATCCACTGCTCCAAGCAGCGCTCGCACGTGAATGGCTTGAGCTGGGCTCTGGTTGGTGCCTGCAGACCACTGAAGTGAGAGCATCACTGCCCCAAGGACTTCCCTGAGTACTGCTCCTACCTGTCCACACCTTCTCCTAAGCCTGACTTTGTGCTTCCCAGACACGGCAGGTTTGGGCACCCACTCTATACACAGCCTCTCGTGGGCACGGTGGTAACGAGTGCCCCAAAAGAGGTATGAGCCTGGCATTGGGCACTAACCTCCTCTACAGCTCAGCCATCTGAGGAGCACCATCTGCATCAGCCTGAAGATGCCCACAGGGTACAGCTCCAGACACAGGGCTTACAAATCAAACCACAGTGCAAACCAGAAGGAAACTCAGGTCTCGCACAAGAAACCTCATGCAGAGAAACAGGAGAGGGACAGGAAGTCATCCACACCGGCTGGGGAGAAGCAGGAAGAAAGACACAACTGCCCCTTCCAGCATCTGCAGCCCCATAAACCCCCAGGAAGGGTCCAACACTCTGCTTAAATATATACCTCCAATGGGGCTGCTTTTGGCTTCAGAGCCTGGTTCACCAGTCAAAAACAAAGCTGGAGCTTAGCAAATATGTGACCCCCTCCATCTGGAGCTGTGGGACAGCGAAATGCAGATGTTGGGCTTGGGGAACCACGGTGGCTGGCTCGACAGTGCTGATTTCTCTATGGGAAAGGAGGGAGCTGCCTGCGAACCCCTCTGCTTGCTGACAGCCTGGGATGCGCCCCTGCAGTCAAATGAAACCTCCGAGCCCTGGCAGGGCTATTTCTGTCCTGGTTTTGCATGGGGAATGTATTTTTAAAGCCTCTCCTCCCTGCCTTGCCGGGTCAGGCTGGGGGCACTGGCTCCAGGCTGCTGGGATCCGGCAGCTTGGGAATGGTGACAGGGATGGAGGCGTCCAAACCCTGCGGCGATTGTGGGGGAGACAAAGACCCATCCCCTTCTCAAGCAGCCTGAGTGAGCCCACCCACCAGCACAGTATCATCCCAACCCATCCCATGGCACAGACACAGTTGCAAACACAGCCCCAGCAAGATCCGCAGATGGAGGGATCACCCCGTGGTTTACCTGATGGCTTCAGTGCTGTGAAGCCACCAAAGCTTTCAAAGGATTTAAGGACTGCTAAATGAAAAGAGACAGGGCTAGGAGACCTCAACCACAGCAAATCACACATTCCTCTGGGAAACAAGTAAGTGGCTGTGGCTCTGCCTATGCTGCTTTGGGTAGCGAGCTGCAGGAGCTGCTGTCAAGGGCAGAACATCACCATGGGCACCCCCAGGTCTGTGTGTTGCGTATCTTCCATCCAAGCTCACTCAAGAAACAGCCTCCCTAGACCCCACATAAATATTTGCTGGCGAATTCCATTAAACCCCAACAAAATGAGACCTCTGTGCCAAATATGTGCCATGCAGGGGGGTGTCATAGTGTAAATGCCATGCCACAATATAAGCAGTAGCAAGGGTCAGTGTAAAACCTTGCTGGATTGGGAAACACCAGGTACATGAATGCAGAATTGGTAGAGAGAACTGTCCAGGCTTGGGATGGTCCCATTAGGGACCAGGCCGTGTGGAAAGTTCAGGCAGCAGATGCTCCCCAGATTGCCCAGAGAAGCTGTGGCTGCCCCATCCCTGGCAGTGTTCAAGGCCAGGTTGGACAGAGCTTGAAGCAAGCTGCTCTAGTGGAAGGTGTCCCTGCCCATGGCAGGGGTTGGAACTGGATGAGCTTTAAGGCTGCTTCCAACACAAACAATTCTGTGATTCTATGATCTCTGGTAATGAAGCACAACATTTGGGTCTGACAGATACACTGTGGACCTGACAGCACTGTCCCACTGCTGCTTCCAGAGAAGCATCCCCAGAAATCCTATTTCTGGAAGGACATGGACCATACGGAAGCAGCGTGATGATGCTCCAGAAACACTTCTGGGGATAAACACTACCGGGCATGAGGACTTACTTACGATAAAAGGCAGTAAGAGGA
Source organism: Forpus xanthops (assembly GCA_032466535.1). Classification (NCBI taxonomy): domain Eukaryota; kingdom Metazoa; phylum Chordata; class Aves; order Psittaciformes; family Psittacidae; genus Forpus; species Forpus xanthops. Next base: position 29,562 of record JASSUY010022478.1, read on the forward strand.
GAAGGTCAAACGGAAACAAGTGAATCACAAATAAGCATCAGTATCAGCTCAGCTGCACACTGGCAGCCGGACACAAACTCCTTCCGAGCAATTGCAGCAGCTTATACCAGTACCCTGAGCTTCCCAGTCTCCTCAGTGTACCTGCAAACAGGGTACACAGCACCAAAGCACTAGTGCTCACTACCTTCCTATCTATAGGGGTTGAAGCAACCTGCTCTAGTGGAAGGTGTCCCTGCCCATGGCAGGGGGTTGGAACAGGATGAGCTTTAGGGTCCCTTCCAGCCCAAACCAGTCTATGGTTCTGTGGTGAGAGGTAAGCTCCAGTCCCCACTCCCTGGGTCCTGCCCTCCGTCCCAGCTCTGTGGCCCCACAAGGAACAGGGCTGCTACCATGCTCCACTGTGCTCAGCACTCAGCTCCATGGCTTGGTCCCCAATTAGGGCTGCTTTGTGAGCAGTGGGCTAATGAAGCCAGCCAGCACACAGCTCTGGAGTCCTTTGCCCTCATCTCTCCTCCCAGCACCTCCTCGTCACATCCTGGCTCTCGCTGCCTGCCAAAGGGACCATAGAATAACAGAGATTCCCCTGCCCGACACATCAGCTGCTTTCTCACGGGACAAGGGACACAGCCCGAGGAGCCTTTTGGAGATGGTCATGCTTCTTCATGGGCACTGAGGGGTCCTGCTGCTAGTGATGAGGTGCCTGCACCAAGAGTGGCAGCCTGCATTCCTCTGGTAGTGTGCTGCCCAGCTCCTGCCCTGCTGTCCCACGAGTGGCCCCTGCTCCCATCACAGCCTGAGCAGGAATCCCTACCACCAGTTAACAAATATACCATCAAATCCATTGGTTGGAAGTGTCCTGCCTTATCAGGTTAATGAGGCATTTGCTTAAGACAGAAAAAAGCTCCCAAACAGGAGCTGGCTCCTACCTCAGCTTCAACTGGCATTTATTTGTACACAGCTTGTTTTGTGCCCTCTTGTAATGCTTGGAGTAACTACAAAATGATAGTGAGAACCCAAACACCCCCACCCTAGCAAAAACAGAATGACAGAAAAGCATCAGCTCTATGGATATACCACTTCCTTCACAGGCACAACAGGATGCCAAAACTGAAAACTCAAAATATCCTTTTGGGTATATTATGTTCAGTTGTATGCAAAATATCTCATTAGTGCTGGCTGGAGAAAAAGAACCCCATCTATCTCTATTTTGCCTTGTCTAATAAAATGAAGGGGAATACCTTTCCAGGAGCAGGGATGAGGTCCCCCATTTCTACAAGAAGATAACAAATCAGATTAAAGGTATTTAGGTTCTGCAGGGAAAAGACAACTAGTTCTCCTGAACATCAGGGTTATTAGTTTCCTGCAGTCTTGAATAACGTGGAAAAGCTTTGGGATGGTGTAAGGCTTCCAAAGCACTAAATGACTGCAAGACTCTCAAAAGCATCAAGTGATTGCCTCAACAAGCCCCACAGAAAACTGCCCCCAGGCGGCATCCCTGCCACTCTCAGATGTTTGGGCAGCAGAGATACTGCTGCACTACGTTAGTCCTCTTCCCAATTCATTTTATGGAGCACCTACAATGCAAGAGCCCAAACAGAGGATAATTTAACATCATTCTGATAGAGGTTTTCACATAACAGCTCCTGTAAGATGCAGAACATGCAAAATAAAAGCTGGTACTTTGCATCCCATAGCCTAGTGCAGGATGGTCCTGCTTAGCTGGGTCACAAAGAGTTCACTTTTTGCCCTATAGTATTGCTGTTAAATAATAGTAACTACTAAATACACTAAAACAGGCTGTTCAAAGAGCCAGGACCCTGCTCCAGTTTCTCTCTTCACCTCAGTCTCCCCGCATGTGTTAGCAGGCGTTACGGTATGTCCTTGTTACCCATCAGCCAAGCACACTTCCGGGAACAGAAAATCTTAATGTGCCCCTAGATTTGATTCTCTGTAAGGCAAAATGACAAATATTCTTCTTTCCCCTCCAAAAAAAAAAAACCCATGTGTTAAGTAAAATAAATTCCAAACCAGCTGAAAAGGGAGGAAGGAGGAAGGAAATGAAACCCCAGGCATGCTGAAAACCAACTGCTGTCTGACTGCAAGTCAGGAGAGGGAAAAAACCCGCAATGAGCAATTAGTTTTCAAGGTAATTATATCCTTAATGAACAGCGGGCTCTTTTTAAAACTTACTTGCCTTCATTAACCTACTCCTAACTCAAACCAGGTCTGGCCCTTAGCACCGTCAAATACCCACTTGCTGACCCACAAGAGCTGAACCAGGGATCCCCATTTAATTATGAGCACTCATCTTTTGCAAACATCAGGGGCTGAATGGACACCAACCCAAGGAGGACAGAGGTTTCCACCATCATCATCATCATCATCCCAACACCTTAACCCAGTTAGACTGTGCTTTAGGGTCATTTTTAGAGCATCACAAAGCACCCCATGCCAAGAGGGGCCAGATGTCAGCTCAGACTCAAAGCGGGGCTGGTCTCACTGGGTGAAGCCATGGAGAAACAAGAACCACACTCAAGACTCAAGAATGTTCTGAAGGCAAACACTCTTCTCCCACCCCCACGACTATTTTCTTCCTTCAGCTATTTCAGTTGATTGAGGCTATAATAAGAACAGGGAAACTAACACCAAAGTTAAAAGTGCACGGCATTGGTTTGGAGACAACGCACTTTCGATCCTGCTGGTTCAGGTTTCAGTGGGTTTGTGTGTGTTAAATGCGAATTATTCTGGTCCATGGGACTATGAACCCTTTACTGCACTACCTTAGAAGTAAAAAGACAAAGCAGTTCCCAGGCAAACGTTATTCATTTCAACAGATTGATTATAAAAAGGAATTTCATAAATAAATATATGTAAGAATTAACTGTGGAGGAAACCAAACTGCCTTGTTGGTGTAGTCCTCACAGGCTGCAAAGAACAACAGCTTGGCAGAATACCGTCCATATACACTTTCCAGGCTAAAATCTGTCGCTGAGCCATGTGAACAGCCCAGGGATAATTGATCTTCCTTTTAACTGAGGTCTCTCAATGCAGCTTTCTCTCCTTCCAGCTGAATAACGTGCAGAGATGGCACTTGTCTGCAACTCACGCACACAGAGCACTGCTGTTTTCCCCAGCAAAAGATACCTGAAGCATATGGGGAAGCCTGGAGGGATCGCATCCTGCCCCTGGCTGAAACCCAGCGCTGCCAAGAGGTTTTGACCCAGGCTGCTGTCTGTTTCACATGCCACCTGGGATGCTTTCCCAAGGGATCAAGCTGTGGTTTTACATCCTCAAAAGCTCAACTTGTAGAAGCTCACAGGCAAGGTACTGAAACTATTAAGCAGGTTCATTATTGGATTTGGTCATAAACAGCAGTGGCAGCATCCACAGCACCACAATGGCACCCTGGGCTTGGGCTTCCCTGGTACTTACCTATCCGCTACAGGAATCTGCCCAGTAAACCCTAGCCATGATTGCATTTTAGAAGGGAAAGAGGTATTTAGCTACCTAGCCAAGTCGAAACATGCTACTCTCCCCTATAAGCTGCTCTCCTTCAAACCCAGTGCTGCTCCATGGTGTTCTCCATCCTTACTCAGTGCAGGGTCTATGCCAGTGAGGGCTGTGACCCCTCTCAGTCTATCTCCAGAGCAGAGCTGTTCCATCCCTCGCAGCATCTTCATGGCCTCCTCTGGACTCGTTCCAACAGCTCCATGTCCCTCTTGTGCTGACTCTGCAGCCAGTATGATATTAATTGATTTATTAATGTTTTACTGGCCTTATTTGCAGTTCTCTCTCAGCTCTTTCAGCAGTACACCTATCTTAACCCACAAGCCATCAGAGCAGCAGAGCCCAGCACTGTGTGCAATCAGAAACGGGCACAGGAAGCAACAGCAAATGCCAACATGGGGAACGTCTGTCCCCATGGGATCTCCAGCCCACCTGCTAGCATGATTGTGAGTGGCACCACAGTCCTGAAAGCAGCAAGTGTTGCCAGCCCTTGTCACACCAGCCAGTATCCCTGGGGATGCACACAGGGATGCTGTGGGATACCACTGGCACTTCCCTGCACCACCTCCAGCCAGTGGTGCAGCAGAAGTGCCATTGAAGGGGCTCACCTCTCTATAAACCTATGTGGCTATCAGCAGAAATAACAGTTTGCCTGTTAACTCCCCCCTGCACAACCCTGACCCCGCTCCTGAGCCATAATCCCTTTTCACTCACCAGCAGTAATGAGTCTCCTTGTGAAACCCAGCCCTCAGTAACCATTTACACACCGAAACAAGGCTGCAGAGCAGTGTGGTGTTGACCATCACTGTTCCCAGTAACAATCAGCAAGAGCATGGCTCATTCCCTCCTTCTGAGCAGCCAAAACCCAGAAAAAGCCTACTTTTACCTCTAATGGAAGTGGTTACATTAGGATACAGCAGGATCTCCAGCCTGCCGAATGAGACCAGGGCAGTGGATACCCTGACCATCACTGCTTTTTAGGGACACCGTAGCCGGTTGCAAAGTTACTTTAAGCTTGAGCTTTACAAGAAAGGCTTTTCTTGCATGGGAGGAAAGCCCAGCTGGTCCTGCCAGGATCTGGACCCCAGCTTTGGTACAGCCAGGAGGTTATGGTGGCAGGGGGACAGCCGTCCATAAAGCTCTCAACCACCTGCAAGGGAAGGTGCTTCAGTGACCAAGCAGCAGCAGTCCCAAGGCAGCGGCAGTAAAAGCACCAGCACAGGGCCTCAAACCTCATCCTCCCTCCCTGCTCGATGCCTTTCCACAGCCCTGGCTGTGTGTAAAGCAGAAAGGCTCAAACGGAGGGGATTGCTGTTCTGTTTTTTTCTTGAGCAATACATCCACCACCCAACACCACTCCAGGGGCTCACACAGAGGCAGACATCCTGCTAATGGGGATGGAAAAGAGCAGCCTGGAGTTATCACCAACTCCTGCTCTCTTTCCAAGGGAAGGACGGGGCAGCAAAACTAATTAACTAACTAACCAACTAACTAACTAGGAAACAGTCCTCGCTGTCAGCAAAATCAGCCACAGGTTTGTGTGTGGAAATGCTCCCTCCTCAGCCAGGGAGCCTGGAGCTTTTCCTTGCAACCAAGCATGGAGAATGTGCTTCATCGAACAGCACAGACTTCTCATTCCTGGAATAAGCACCAACTAGAGAGTAGGAAATAGATAATTTTGTGGTACAGATCAGACCTTTATGTGCAGCATAGCTCAAGGCATTATTCACCAGGGTTCGGAGGAGAAAGCCAGCACAGGGGAAGGAAGTGAAAGGAGAAATCCAGGCTTCCTCACAGAACACTTTGATTTCATGGAAGATCAGCATTAGGACGAGGGTCTCAGTTCCCCTTTACGTAACCTTAAACAAACACACTTGTTCCATAGAGCATCAATGCATGATCCTTCCAAGCCTTCTGCTGGGGATACACCAGTTACAAGCACTGCACAACCTGTTGCATATGAAATGCTGTGAGCATCATCGAAATCCAGGCATGCTGTACCCTGAGAAAGCAACCAGGCAGTGCCAGGATTTCCAACCTGGTTTTAAGTCAATCACCTGCAAACCCCAGAATTCCCGACCTCAGCTTGCTTGAGCAAGCACTCGTAGCTGTGTCCTCTCCCTGCGGCTCAGAAATAGGTAAACAGAGACTCCTAAAGCAGTCTCCTGGTAATTGATTTCCACTTTTGAAACAAATGCCAGAGGATGTCCCCTGCAGAAGCACGCCTCAATAAAATCTCACCCGCCAAAGGGGAAATCCTACACAGAACAGGTTGTTATCTGACAGCATCTTCACCTGACACAGAGGCCAACTCAGATGTTTTGAAGCTCTCAAATGATTTCTCCTTTCCATTTCCACCTGCTTTCCGCGCTGGAGACGGCACGATTAGGGATCGGGTCAGGGGTAAAGCCTGGGAGGAGGCTGCTGGCTCCGCGCACCCGCTCCATTCGCAGGGCAGAAGCACCGCGGATTCCACGGGAGATTCTCCCTTTGTCCCCCTCCCCACGGTACCGCCGCTCCTCCCGCGTCCCGCCCGGCACCGGGTAAGTTTGGAGCCGGGGGGTGCGCAGCTACTTACCCAGCACGAAGCAGAGGAACCGCCGCTGGAGCAGGGCCATCGCCGCTCCGCTCTGTCCCGCACACCCCGGCAGGGAGCGGGGCTGCGGGCGGGATCCTCCCCCGGCGCCGGTTCGTGGCTCCGCTCCTCTCCGCTCCCGACGGCCGCGGGGACATGGGGCGGGCCCGGTCTCCGGCCCGCCCGGTGCCTGCCCCGCCGGCGCCTCCCGCGGTGCGGTGCGGTGCTCCGCTCCGCTGCGGGTCCGTGTGCGCAGCCCCCGGCTCTCGTCCGGTGGAAGCCACGACCGAAGGCTTCAGTAGGTTCCACCTGCGAGCGACAGGCCCGGGGAAGGCAGCATTAGCTCCATCTCCTCCAGGTGGGACGGGCGGGTGAGTATAGAGAGCCGCGGGACAGGGAGCAAAACAAAGCACCCGGAAACCCTTTTCTTCTTAGCCCCACTTCCACCATAGGAATTTCCCTCCAGCCTCAGCCTAAAAATCCAACCTTCCTTCTCTTTACACGTTGAATATGAACGTAGAGGGTACGATGCAATCTTAGGAGGAAATGTTTTGTGGTTTGCTGGGGTTTTTTGCTTGAACTGAGTGGAAAATCCTGACTGAGCTCTTGCAGCTCCACCTGCAGCTGATAACATGGATGTGATTCAGATGGAGGGTGAGGGCTCCAGCTGCAGGGAGGTCGTTGCCCCTATATCTGCTCTCTCACAGTTGGACTTAGCTCTCCCTTTCAAAGGAACAAGGAAAGGGGAATGACAGCACAGGGTGTTGAGTGTTTCACATCATCCATGGTTCTGCTTTCCCAGCGGAAACAAACCAGCTTGCATACAAGGAAGCCAGTTGTGTCCTAAATTGTTAATAACACCTGCCTAATAACAGAATCATGTCTGGAGGGCCCAACCAGCGGCATGTGCTGTTGTTAACGTACAGCAAATCTTATGGCTGTTTTCAGATTGATATGAGCAGGGAAGAAACTGAAGTTGAGGCCTCAGCTGCAGCTTCGGAAGCGTGCTGGGCCCATAACCCAGAGGTCGATGGATTGAAACCATCCTCTGCTACCAAGGGGGGGCTAGGAGCATGAAAGCATGTTTCTTTCACAGGATGACCACTCAAGGAAGTAAAAAAAGATGCGTAATTGCTAAACAGTTTGATTATATACCTCCCAAAGTATAGAGCTGGTGACCACACAGGTAACAAAAACCGGGTCA
>JASSUY010022479.1:14038-34336 GCA_032466535.1 Forpus xanthops
CCCCTTCAGATACTGGAAGGCTGCTATGAGGTCTCCACGCAGCCTTCTCTTCTCCAGGATGAACAGCCCCAACTTTCACATCCAATAGAGTAACATTAAAACATAACTTTGCAGAATATTAAATACCTTGATGGTACAACTGTTTCCATTAACATATGACACATTTTTAACTTCACTTAAAGGATCTAGAATAGTCCAAAAATCAGCCTTCCAAGAAAAAAGGCTGTAAGGAAAAGAAAGAAACCAAAGCCAAACAACAATCTGGAACCTCGATCCTATATCATTCTGTGCAAAAGGAAATCAGGTTTCTCTGGAACTCAAAAAAAAAAGTGAAAACTCAAGGGTTCCCCCAACATCCTTTATTAAAACTGATGACCTGTAAAAGCCCTCTGGAAAGAGCAGGGCCATAAACACAATTGTTATCTGGGCTTTCAGCTGAGGGACTACCAGGTAAGCTAATCTCATGTGCTATATTTATCTTCACAGCAGCAAACATGATGATATTCTCTTTTAAAACTGGGGAGAATGACCTGCGTGGCATGGCAACCTGCAAGCAAGAGGCAGCCAAGGTAACACAGCATCCTGCAGGAAGCCAGCAGGAGCGCAGAGCGCCAGGATTTGGTTGCTAGTTCCTTTGAACCTGTCTGCCTGACAAAAAATATCAACCCATTTTGGTGCAACTTCACTTAGGGTAAAAACCCGTGAAGTCAGCAGAAGTGAGACAGTGACCACAGCTCTCAGAAGGCAAGTTTCCTCCTTTGGTGCCTTGTGTTATATTCCAAGGTGAAACAGCTTCTTATAAACAGACACCAGGAAGCACTTGCTGTTAAAGTTTATCCAGAAAGTCCTGAGGAAGGCTGCGTTAAGAGGCAGAATGAGACCACCAATGGTTACTTACCTCAAAAGATAACAGTGATACAAATAGCACTATGATTTCTGGCAGTTTCTCCCCTGTCCTGAGTTGCCATGCCTTGTACATTACCTAGTAAAGAAGCCTCACTTCTGAAAATCTACAGTATTGCACCATGAGACCGCAGGTTGAAGTAATTAGATTTCAATGCAGGTGCACAAAGGCAACAAAGAACTGCACAACTTTTCAGGTGAATGAAGATGACAGGATGCCAAGAGAGTTACATTGAGCAGACTTCTCTTCAAATGCTATAGCACAAAAAGAAAACCAAAGCTTATCAAGTATCAGAAAAGAAAAATAGCACTTTGGTCCTCACCCAGCTTTCACCAAGAGGACAAAATTCAACTTGCTATCCCATCTTGCTCTGACAGACTGATGTAGTTTCTAGGTCAGATACTGAAACATGAATTCTATGATTCTATGAAATCTTCTGTCGCCCAGGCTGAATATATCAACATGCAGACTCTTCATTTTCCCTGCTCTCTCCCATTTTTCATACTTGCTTTCTTTTCCTGCTGCTGCTCTCCTCTTCCTAAGTTTACTAAATCTATCAGTTATACTTGTCCAGTCTGGCCTCCCCTAACTGAGTCTTGCTCAGTTTTGGTTGTCACAATAAAGATGAAAACCATCCCTAATGTTTGAAGAGGAGAGATTCAAGATCAGTGATGTGGAAATACAGGAATATATCACAGCCTGTCCTGGAAAGCGAGATGAGAAAGAAAATGAAAATTAATACCCAATGTTGTTCCTATCATACCAAGACATCTCGCAAACTCTCATAGACCTACTTCTAAATCATTTCAATATGCAGCACAGTTGCTGGAAACAGCCCTCATCATATGCATTGACATGTTACAGTGTTCATAATCTCTAAACAGCTGTTCCAATGCATTCGCCAGGCCTTCAACTTTTCAAAGTCCTATGGAAAGCTTGAAAGAAAGTGGTTGATGTCTCTTAATGGGCCAAAAAGCAGATTGCTCATCAGTATTTTTTGGTACAGTGATTCATTGAACATTTTGGTTTTGTTAAATGAGGAGATGCTTTTATTCCTGCTATGGAAAGAACCCAGCACCGCAGCTGCTTGAGTAAGGCAAAAGCAATGAAGGGCCTGGTGAATATGCAATTCTGCCAATGTATATCAAGTAACTGAAGAAGCAAGAGGAACTACTTGCAGATTTTGTACTCTCAGTACATAAAACTCAATCCTTGTAATGCAAAGTCAGAAGAGCCAGCAGTCTAATCATTTGGTAGAGGTTAAATAGTTAACAGGCCTTATCTCTTAATAGACAGTGCAATGATGGGAACTCAAGATCAGGTTTTTTTATCGTGAAACAATCATAAAGCAGTCACTCAAAGTTCTCTAGAATCAACTGCTATCAGCTTATCAGCTAAACAAGATATTGTGAAATACAGACTTTTAGCTTGTTTTTACTTTCATGGCGGAGATAAACACACAAAATCAGACTAAGTGTAAGGGGTCCCTGGCCTCACAGCCTGTTGCCATTACTAGCCACTAGCAATCGCTTAAGGGAAGAGTACCAAGCTACAACCTGCCTGTGCCCATGCTTCTGTACAACAGGCACCTTCTTAACAGGTAATGGTGGTATTTTTTTGCATCACATAATCCTTGACAGTCCCTCTCCTTCACCACCATCAATTCCTTCAGCTTTTAGTTTCTATAGTTTGCCATGGGAAGGAGTCACACAGTTTAGTGGGCAGCCACCCACAGCACTACTCAAGTAAGCGACTCCTCTACCTGTATTAACACGGGAAGGAATTGAGAGTTTTCAATGCTTCTCAAAAGTCAGATTATCCCTTCAGACATAAGGCTCTTCCTACGGTTCTGCTTTGCAGACATCACCAGTCTGAATTTACACATGAATAACAGTATCTGTTTCACAGTTACTAAAGGTACATGCACTCTGCTGCTACAACTGCTCCGGGCCTTGCACAAACTTCCTTGTATTTCCCTTTTCACTTCCAACTTTGAACTTCTGGTCTTAACCTCCCCAAAACCCTTATCCTAAGTCTAGTCACCTCAGGCAAGTCAAGATCTATGCAGCACAGCAAACACTACATTAGACATGCGCAACCCACATCATGTGCAGCAGCAATGCTTACCACTCAAAAATGGCAGGGTGACAGATATTTTTAGCAATCTTCTCCACTAAATCCAGAGAAAACACCACATCAAAGTTAATTTCCTTGGTTTATGGTGTTGCTGTTTTCTTCCTTAGACATTAAGTATTTGCTAGTGACAACTCTTCTGCTTTAGGCTTAAAAAAATGAAGTTTTGGGTTTTTTTTTTTGTGGTTATTGAGGAGGAGGTAGGAGGTGCTAAAATGAGAAAACAAATGTGTGGTGGTGTCTGCTCTCCTTTGAGAAGTCTTGGCATCTTAGAACATGGGCACTTCACAGGAAAAGCATAACATGTCCATGTGTTAAAAAGAAGTCTGTGAACCATCTACTACAAGCAACATAAGAGAACTGTTTCAGCTCAGTAGAGCCACAACATGCATCATGTGCTCAACAGCTCTAAGAGTTACACTACACCTTACCCATTTTATGGAATAAATTACGTAACTAAATACCTTCTGTGCTCCTCTGAGACAGTTCTACTATGGCTTAGAAAATCTAGCAATAGTACTCTAATGAAAGCCTGCTTTCTAACAGGATAAAAAGATTTCTATATGCAATTGCTTCATAATTTAAATTTTAAGATGTAAAAACACATACTCCCCCACATTTTATAGTGATCCCGCTTCCAGTGGAGGAGGGTATGAGTTAGAAACACCACTTTTGCTAGCAGGAGTTCCATAAAGTACTGGAGAAGAATGCATGCCCCAGACCATCTGGCTCAGCTTCCAGCACCAACTTCTGCCATGCTGGGGCAATCACCCTTCCTTGGAAGGGCAAATACCAATGCTCCAGAGCACTTTCCCCATCCTTGCCTGCCCAACACTGCTCTCCGTGCCTGGAAGCCTTCCGGCATGAGGGATGGCTTTTGGAAACCCTTGCCACTTTTCCAAGGGGTAAATGCAGCCCAGAGTACCTGCCCATCTCCACAGGTGACAGGGCAGTGACCACCCCAGCTCCCCAGAGCACATGCTGCATGGGAGCCAGCAGCAGGGTACCTAAGGAGGTCACCACTGCCATTCAAAACCTACCATTTAATGGTCAACAACCCTCTCTTGGAGCAAGCAAGAGAACTGATAAGCAAACATAGCCCTGCAGCAAAACCTGGTCCCCCTTGGAAAACTCTTGTTGTCTGAAGGTTAGGCTATACTTAGACTCCACAAACAAACCATATGAAGATGATCCAAAGCAGGCACACACTGAGGTATCTTTCACAATGCTCTCCACTAAACAATAATAAAGCATAAGTAATTATAAGTGAATGATAAGTCTTAAACAGTTTTCAGCTGCGCTATACAAATACAGCTTCTGCTAAACAAATGTCTTTACTGAATTTCGTTAGCAGCAGCTCACAATGAGAAACCAGTGTGTTTATATAGTAGTATAACATTGTTATTGTGGTTTTATAGGTAAATGTAGCTCAAATGGATTAATACAGCAGCCCTGACAATACTATTGTTATTAGTATAAAGATAGTTAACTTTATCACCAAATGATGATACCCTTATCTCATTTTCTCAGTACTCTGGAGGAACTTCTGCAATACCATGCACATATTGCATACACATCAGAATGACAGACAAAAGAAGCTACATTGCCAAGATACTAATTCCTAAGAAGTTATGAATCATTAAATAAAAATGTGATTTCTGTGGATATGAGAAGCTATTGTTATGCTACAGAAATAGGCATGTGTTATTAAGCTATTTGGTTGCTTAACTCATTGCAAACAAGGATGACAGAAGCCAAAATGGTGCTAGGACCTTGTTAATCAGTACTCAAAAGAAGGGAAACTGGTTTTGTTATGTAACAGAATTGTGTAAACCAACATCATTCTTACATGCGTAGGAAAGAAAAAAAGCAAAAAGATACCCCTGTAATTGCAGCTGCAATACTCAGAGGGTTTCAAAAGGCCATGTGTTCCTGGTATAAAATACCGACTTTTGCATTTAAAACTAATGAAATTATAGCCGCCTAAAACCACACATATCACTCAAATAAATAAATAAATCACCAAATCATTAAAAAAAAAAAAGATACATAAGTAAATCTTCTCTGTCTTTAACTCAAATTAAAAGTCAGCAATTCTTTATGTACCTTGGGGCTACCCTTTCACATAACTTCTCATGTATCTGTAGCAATACTCTTCATCATCCTGTAAGGACACTGGCCAAGCTGAACAGCAGCTCCCACAGATGCCACTTACCCTCACGTCTCTAAATTGAAAATATTAGCAGCCAAATAAGGAACCTTGTTTGATTTATATGTTAAACAGGGTGTAAAGGAAGTTACAAAATGCCTGCAGATTTCAGCCTGGTTTAAGCAACTTCCCAAGTCCCCACCAGGTCAGGTAACCTAACTGGTAGGAGGCACTGGAGTAGCATTACCTAGAATTACCTTGCAGAGAAGTTGCAGGGCATAGCTATTGTAGAGTTTAAACAACATAGGTACTGACACCAGGTACACCTCTCAGAGGTTTAAGAGAGTTGTTAGAATTGTGGTAATGCACAGTCCCCCAGAGCTGCTGATTCCCCACTGCAGCTCTGGCCTGTATTAACTTAACTAGATATATACTTATGCTCCTGGTTCAAATTCCCCATTGCACTCTGTATGTTTCCCCTCCAACTATCCTCATCTGCCACCCATAATTCTCATGTCTGCCTGTAGCACTTCTTGAATAAACTTATGATGATCATCCATATAACTGAAAGGTTTATTCTGCAGTCATAAGAAAATAAGGAAGAGCATAAACACTTCGCTTGACCAGCCATTCAACTCATACACAACTTAATCCATTTTGAAGCTTTCTTCAGTGATTCTTTCTATTCATTTTGTCTCCCAGAAAATGCTCCCAGTCTTTGCATGCCTCCTCTTAGCAGTAGCTTTCTCTATCACTTATTATTTTTACTTCTTACACCTCCCTCTCTACTCTCTTGTCAGAAGCAGGCTAAGGGCACACACTGCTTTCCAGGCAGCTGCACACCACTGTAAGGGTGACTGACATTAAGTTTATTTCCCCTGTTCTTTCCACAACTTGCTTGTAATTTGGTTTCTTAGTGATACCAGACCATTTTTTATCTTTGGGCTGCAGTTAATTCTGAAGCTAGTAAATCAGAATGTAAACAGCACACGTTATTCCTTCTGTTGTACATTAACTTGCATACATCAACAATCAATTTGACTCAGCATGTGTTACACAGGTGCCTCATTTTTCCAGGTCCCTACGAAATTCCTTAGTATAGCATGTATGTATTATTAAGAAGCAAACAGGATGCCTCAGGGTTCAAGAAATCTAACTTAAACATACACTATCTGAAATTGGACACCATATTTTCTTTGATGTGCCTGAAACAGTCATCCTGCTCTCATAGCTTACTACGGCCCTTCAGGACCTGTCCTCTAGGAGCTTCACTGACATACTTCCTTGGCATTTTTCAGAGGACAGTCATGAAGTAAAACTGAACAGCAAGACACAAGTCTGTTAACACCACCACATTCATGCGTATAGCTCCTCCAGAAACACATAGAGATACTTTGTCCTAAAGTACTTCAAAGTTCTCAGCTCAGTTTGAACATAGAAAGTATCATTTTTCCAAGGATATCTGTAGTGATTTCATGAGGTCAAAGTCCCTCTCAGAATACTTCCTACTGCTGAGTCTTTGGATATAGTTCCCTTTGAGGAGCCATCCAACTAGCTCATCTTCAAATGACATCCAATTGCAGAAATAGGTAGACAATAGATTAGTATACCACTGAAATCAATGAAGCCCTGTGCTAGTATTCAATGTGGGTCAGGGTGGCCCACAGTTGGACACTGGCTGTTCTTCATAGTAATCTCAATGCTTTACACTTGCCAGTGTGATCAGAAACAGCATTAAGAACATTAAGAAGTCTACCTGCCCAAGTCCAAGATAAATCTCTCCAACAAACTTCATTTCTCAGACCAGCATGTTCTACCTATCCAGCAATAATGGTGTGAAAGCATATACTTCATGAATTTACGTAAAAGGCCAGCACTGTTATGGTGTTGCAAGAAGGAAAAGCTAAGGCAAGAAAACACTTTCAAAGGATGACTCAGGAATTTAAACATTTGCATGAAAATTCTTGAAAAGAACACAAAAAAAGCAAAGGTGGGGGAGCTGCAATATACTGTAGTTACCAAAAAAGAAGCAACAAGAAGTAACACCCAGAAGGAAACAGGCAGAGATAGAAATAAAGAATTTTGTGTTTGCCTCGATTACGCAACTACCAGATTGCAACTCTGCAAATGTATTTCCAACTCTACTGAAGGACGTTTGAAAACACAGGAGGGGAGGAAATCCAGGGCAATTGCTTAAAACAGTTGAGGTTTAAAATCACTCAGAAATAGAAAGGTCCATAAAATATTTTAGCAGATTTTCAACACATTAACATTAAAAAAAAAAAAAAGAGAAAAAAAGATATCCTTTTAACACCATTATCATGAGATGGAGAAGTCTAAGATTCAGAGATGTACAAGTAATTTAGAACTAGAAGTTACAAGGAGAACAGGAAGGCATCATAACTCTAAGACCCTACCAAAGCAAAATTGCTTGAACACCGCATGTGCAGCAGAGATAATTGGCTTCTGCTGTTGGGCTGCTGAAGGCACTGAGGATGTAAGGCTAGAGTTAGCTTGCAAGATTGATGGCAATCTGCTTATTATAACTACATTCAACAAACCCTTAAGACAACTCTGTGAGAAGTATTTATATGCATCACCATGTTCAGTATTTCACCCCACACCACTGAAAACAACCACAGGCTACTAGCATGAAGACTTCTGGTAAGTGCACTCAACTACATCATTGATTCTCTAGGCCCAGTAGTTTTCTGGCTTTTTTATAAAAGCAACACTGGTGTTTGTATTTCAGAGAAAGAACACAGTCCAGGTTTCATCTGTGTTGTAGATAGCTTCTGCTAGAATACAGGTTTCTCTTCTCCTCCTTCTTCTCCCCTATATGGTGAAGATAGAGGAAGAAAAATTATAAACAAACTCTATAAGCACATTTTGTGGTTACTTCATTTCTTTGGACTACATCAAAAGAAAGTTTTGTAACTTTTCCCTATGGCAACAACTGTCACTCAGATGAAAAGCAGAATTTCATACTTTCAGCCATCAGTTAATCCAGTTTACCATCTATACCAACACTTCCTCCCAGTTTTATGCATCTACTTAGAAACTGTTGTTTGTGACCAGTGCTGAAAGACATTTCCTATCAATTTAAGGAAGGATCAAGTCCTCTTTTACCCTAAAGCAGCAGCAATAAGCAGACACTTCAGGACAAGCAGCCAGATCAAGTGTCTAAGGAAGAAACAAAAATCTAGATTAGGAACCCACAAAGCACCTATTCTGCAGCTATGGAATCCCTCCCCGAGGCTTAGCTGAAGTTCAGTTGCTTGGTGAAAGTAAGAAGAAAGGAGAAATTCAGTTGATTTTCCTCTTATTCCAGAGTGGGCGGGGGGGGTGTTGGGGGGAGGAGGGGGCTGGTGAAGGGGAGAGAGGAAGAGAGATAAAATCTCAGCTAATGATAAAACTAGAGCCTTGGACACTTTAGCCAGCCTGTACACTTGTTCTTAAAGAATTAATAGCAGAAAGAGATCCATGAGCATTCTTGACTAATCTGTAAAGGGAACTGACCAAGAGAATATTTATTTATATTAAGTAGCACAGAAGGAACAAAGATTGAGATGCCTACTTCACACGCACCTTGGTGCACCAAGACAGTATCATTTCTGGTGTTCACCCTGTGCTATTTCCTTTTTTCAAAGGCAACAACACATAGCTTGGTGGCTTGCCCATGGGGAAGGAGATCTTTGGTCTACATTTATGCAAAAAAGCTATTTCACTGAAAAACTACTCATTCTTCTTTACACATGACAGAAGTCTTCCAAGAGCATTACTGGAAATGCATCAGAGACACCTAAACACTAACTACTCTCTCCAAAATGGTTCAGTTTAGAAGGCAACTCATAGAGTACAAAGAAAACCAAATGTAATTATCTGAAATATTTCACAACTGCAAGGAAACACCAGCAATGATGCCATGCCAAACACCAGATACAAAGAGATAAGCAACACTCAAAATGGACAGAGTGAAAAACATTCTCACCAGCACACAAAGGCCCAGGCTCTTCAGTGAGCTGTAGTCTGAGCATCCATGTCACACATTAGAAATACAAACTCCAGCAGAAAGTGAGAAAAGACAGCAAACAAAGCTTCTGGGGAGCAAACAAGTAAAATTAAATCTGCTTAGATATGTCAGAAAAAGAATTCCTCATGTTGGAAGCACTCAGTATGCATGAGCTGGTAAAATACTAGGGACTTGGTTCTCAAATGGATTTCTACATCAGAGTTGCCAGTATCTGCCTACAGAAGCACAGATCTCTTCTGATGTTTTAGTTGACACTGTATTAGGCTTTACAGCTGAGTAAGGCTTTCTGTAATAATCATACAGAAAAAGTAGGGGTGTTTTTAAGCCGAAGTCATTGCTACTTGTGAATTGCCTCAAGCATGACACTGAAGGACCCACATTAAAAAAAAAAAATCTATCACTAGACCTTCCTCACAGCCAGAGGCAGAGAAAAGGGTATAAAATCAGCCTAAATTCCTAAACACAGCTATACCCACTCAGCTTGATAACAAAATGAATAAAGAGAAGAAAACTTTAGCATGAATGATGTTTGTCTGGGAATTTAATAGGAACAAGAAAACCCAAAGCCATACAGCCCACAAAACACAAGTGGGTCTCAGTACTATCTTCTAAGTTATAGACATGTATCAAGGCAACATCTAAATATCCAACAATTAATCCAGAATTAAGCAGACACAGTAGAAGTGTTCAGTTTTCCAAAGCCTGCAGCAATAATCAGTTCAGCTTTTGCCATGTCAATATAATAGACTTTGCTGCCTACATTTCAGCTGAAATGCACCAAGAATACACTTCAGAATGTGGTTCCTGAACAGTGTTAAGAAAGCAGGAAAAACATATCAGAATGGGCATATCTGTTGAAATAAATTGAGTGATATGTCTACCTTCAAATGATCTGATTTATTGAACAGTAAGCAGAGATTTCAAACATCTTCTTGCTGTAGCATGCAGAAAATAAACCACAGTTAAACCACACAAAATAATGAACAGTGCAATGCATTAACATCAGCATTTAATTTTCTTTTATGCTTGACCAATAAAAGTACTTGGAAAGCATTTATGAGCTTACTGCCTGTCTCAGTTATTCTAGAAATGGTGTCAAAACTAGAAGCAAAACAGTACAATGAGCCACATTGTAATGTTTGACTTTGGCTTGTATTCTTCAATAATTGCTAACAGCTAAGATGATTAAAATCTTCTAAAACTAGAACTAAGACTACATCATTCATAGAGTAATATAACCACTTAGGTTATGGCTAAGATTGGAAGGGAACTTAAAGCTTATCTAGTTCCAAACCCCTGCTTTTTCCCTTGCCCTACAAACATATACCTTTCCCAGTGAAGCCAGAAAAATGATGCCATTAAAATGGGTAAAAATCCAAAAAGCAAATTGAAAAAGAGGCACATCAACCCCAAAACAGCTAAAAGTCAAAATCCTGAATGGAGATTTACATTTCTGCAGTCAAATGCAAAAGGTAAAGCAGTAATGAGTAGAGGTTGCCTTGTCTGCATTTGAGCTGAGAGTCTGAACTTCATCATTTCAGGTTACGAGCAGAAAACCTACTGTTTCCAAAGACTCCACAAGATGCCTCTCAGCCAGCAAGAACTCAATCAAGTCACAGCTACTTTAAAGACAATTCTCTAACCTTCACCTAAAAGTTAATTATCTACTCCGTGGTGTTCTCATGTGTTCAAACACTGCAAATCTTATCCTTCTCCTCCTGTGTATCAGTATTTTTAATGGTTGTATTAATGATAAGCTGCAAGATAAACTGTAAACTTCATGCTGGATTGACTACTACTAGATGACCAGCTACAGTTGATAGTTGGTCAGCCAAGTGAGAAAAGTACATAGCCCTTTAGGTAGAAATCCATCCTCTGAGATTAATATCCAAGTTTCCAAAAGGTATCAGTCTATCTCTGAGGACTCTAAAAGGAGACTTAACTGGACATCTAACTTCTAGATGACCTAGCAAGGGGAGACAGATCACACTATGGTAATCGCAGAGGCATCATCAACCCCAAGTACTGCACAGGATCTCCTAGTTGTAGTCTCTCCTGTGATGGCATACAACTCCAAACCTACTGCTAACTCATCTTCCCTAGCCTTATCATGCTACTTGTTCCTATCGCAGAAATCCTACTATGACATAAGAACAATCATGTCCTCACTGAAAACCTGTTTTGTTAGGAATAAGAAGGACAAAATTCATACTGGAGTATCGATGACACTTCTGATTTTTGACACAGCATGGCTATTAAGTAGGAAAAGTGTTCTCTTTCCTACAGATAATGCTGTCCTAATTATTACACGCAGGGTCACTCTACAAGATAACAGAATCATAGAACGGTTTGGGTCGGAAGGGGTCTTGACAATCATCTAGTTCCTCATCACCTCCCACCATGGGCAGGCACACCTTCCAGCAGAAATTAACGGATCTGCTGCATGACCACTGGCTGACTGCAAAATAAATACATCTTGAGTTTTCTTCTGAAGACTGGATTAATGTAAGGTAGAATTGTAATATTAGCTTTGACACAGTAAATAAAATATTTCAGTGGAAAAGTTCATACTTCTCAGTGGAGAGTTTGCATAGGCAGATGACAGCTGCTTGGCTCATTCTGCAAGCCACTCACTTTTGGTAAGACCTTTCACCCTTCATGATACCTATTTCAGGGACAGAGACACATAGTGACACAGTGTGACATAGACTATCGCATAATGACTCCACGTCTACTTGTATAGCTTTCAGGAATATGCATCTTAGATGCCAGGAAGGTACAGTAAGATATTCTGGAAGTATTGAACACTTCACCTCAGTGCTTCAGCCTGTAAAATAATTATGCATTTCATCCTGGAGTGTTTACCTCTTCTCCTCAGCTTCCTTTGATAAAAGTAAAGCCTTGTTTTGCAGCATGAGTTTTTCACAAACAGCTTTTAAGTTTTTTCAGGCAGCTTTAAGTCATAAGTATTGTATTAAATACAGTGTATTCTGCATGCATGCATTCACCCATTTGGAAATACTGCAAACACCACTGAAGGATTCCATATCTTGTTTCTGGAAACAAGTCTTATTACAGCCCAAATCATTAGCCTCCTGCATGGCATGATGATTAGATATTTTGCTGCATGATATCAATACCTACTCTAGCAGAGTAAAAATTATAACACATGTACTATGGTAGCTGAAGAATCACCATTTCAGCAGTAAAAGCTTTTCACCTTAAGGAACAACTAGAAGTTTCATTGCTTCATTCTCACCCCTCCCTTTCATGCTCATCTTTCATGTTTCACCCATCTTATCATTATACTGCCATATCACTATTTTTGCTATTTTCAGTTCAAAAGCTGAGCAAGCTTAAAAGGTTATCTGCATCTAAAGGCTTCAATCACTGAAAAGATTTAGATACTTATTACATGACTCAGTCTTAATACTTCAAACAGGATTTAATTTATTCATTTTTATCTTGAAAGATTATTTCTTTGACCACCACCACTCTGATCAGAGCTCTATCTCTTTGATAGTGCAAGAAAGAGAGAAGGACAACCTTTCTTCTTCCAGAGTCCCTCTCACATGGAACAATTCAGCTCTTTCCTTTCTTACTTAACTTCATAAAACGAGGCTGTAAACATCACATAGGAATGTTACCAGTCATACCAGTTTATCAGATAGTTACATTTTACCCATCACTTTTTTTTTTTTAATAAAGAAAACTGCTTTTAGAACTTGGGGGTAGGCATTGCACACCACCAGTTTCAGTGTAAGAAACATGAATACAGTAATGATAGAGCAGAATTTTCCAAAAAAAATCAACAAGTGTATTTCAGGTCTCTTCAGAGGCAGATCCACACACAAATCCAAGCCAATAACATTAAGGGACTTAACTAGGAAGGGAAATAAAGCAGGAGTGGTATGTTGCTCCCATGACACCTGATGCTGAAATACGTACAGAATTTCTTCATACTATAGCCTGCAGTTACTGGAAGACACTTTCTTGATCTTCTCTAGAACATCTTTTCCATGTGACTCCTTGTAAAAACATGGTTTTCACCTTTTATGTAGCCACCCTTTAAATACTGAAACATGGTGATAAGGTCTCACCTGAGCCTTCTTTCCAACCTTAAGGCTGAACAAATCCAGTTCTCTCAGCCTGTCCTCACATGCCAGGCTTCCCAGGCCTTTGAACATCTTTGTGAACATCTGTGAACATCTTATCCAGACCTTCTCCAGCTTGTCCACAGCTTCTGTATAGAAGGGACCAAACCTGAACACAGCATTCCAGGTGTAGCCTGGTAAGTATTGTGTGAAATAATGATGACTTTATCTCTACGTGTGATGCTTCTGTTGATGTAACCCAGTATCCTTTTGGTCGTCTTTGCTGCAGCTGCACTGATCACCCATATTGGGCTTGCTTTCTCCATATTTTTGTTCTTCTTAATACCGTGTATTAGCCATTACGGACAAGCTCCCTTTTATCTTTTTTAAATTTTAATTATTATTGGGGCAGGGAAGAAAGAAGGCGAGAGGACAAACGAAGCTATCTTACCCCTTCCTACTGAAGGAGATGATATGGGAAGAATAATTTGTTGATATGATGATGCTAAAAATGAACTTGACTCAATCATATTGCAGTAAAATGAGGATGCAGAGAGTGTTGCTAGGTTTTTATAATAGCCCTGTTCTATATAACGAGCCAAATTTATCTACGTTTTGCAAACACACATCTTAAGGAAATTCAAGAAACAGTAACATCTCAAGTTACTGGAAGTGCTGCAAAAAACACAAATCAAATCAATTGCAATTTTCCAGTTTCTTACACATCCATAATATAGGGATTGAAAGACAACTGATTTAAAATTAACTGTCTGACAAAGCACTTCAAAATGCATTGATAATGGAAAGACTGATATTTAGTCTGTTATGCTAATGAAAAATTGAATGAACCTGTAGACCTTGCAAAGACAAATTCAGTTTTACAGTATCTTATCCCAACATCATTGATACATTATTATTTTCAAGTTCAGCTATATTAATCCTTACAATCTCTTCAAATTCCATTTAAAAACATGTCTTCCAAGCAGTTTGCAGTGCCTCTGATGACTGCAGAAGTTCATTTCAGGAGAAATCTTTATATAATGGCCTTGTCACAAGTTACACAGAAGGGAAAAATAGAAGTCACAAAACCTTATTTGTAGTTGTGTCTTTTTGTAGTGACAGTTATAGCACAAGTTTATGCATAGACCTAGCAATATGTTGCTACATCAAGCAACTCAAAAAAGATCATGTGAGTGACAGCATAGTGTCTGTCCATGGAAATATATACAAGGACAACAGTTTCTAAAACAAATGAATGCTAAAACCAAAAGATGAACTCACCGGTAAGATTTTCTTAATGCAGATAGACTAAAATGTGGAAGTCATTTTCCATCTCAAAGAGCAAGGCTTTCTATTATCTTAAGAAGAAGTATAATTAGGTTTCATAAAACTATCATAAATCAAGATTGCTGTTGCCTTATGCCATAAAAGCTTTTTGATTACCATTTCCTCAAGAATTCTGTAACATCTATAATTTGTGGATTTGGGACAGGAGAAAAATAAGGTAAAAAAGTGTGGAAAAAAGCATAGGTCACCAACATGAAACATGAGTCAGAAAAGAGCAAGTCAAAAGCATTTCCTTCTATATAGGTGACTGACTATAGTGCCCTCACAACTATACTTGAGACCAGGTTCTTTCATTCTCCTACTTACACAGGCTCCTCAGATGACCCATCTTCTCTGTCATTTGATAACTTTAGGATTACAAGAACTTCACAGTAGCTATCAAGTTGTGCATAATGGGAGATGCAATTAAGCCACAATTCAGTCTTTAAAACCTGAGAATACAGAGAGCACACAGCTCCCCTGAGGTATCACAGTGTTGGGGTTTGGTCAGACTACTGCCTTCTGATTTTAAGCAGAAGCATTAAGAACTTGGTTTTCCAGTTGAGTTCATTCTATCAAAATATTCTGTAAAAAAAAAATAATTTCCCAATTCTTAGGGTAGGTACATGTGAGCTCACTTCTGGTTGCAGGCAAGATCTAAAAAGACAGTTTAAAGATGTAGACTCACTGCATGGGGGGAGAAAAAAAATACCTCCAACAGCTCCAACTTTAACTCCTGTTGCTGCATATACAACTTTTCCATGGTATACAGCGTGGACTCCGATTGGCAATTTTAGACTTTTTTTCCTAAGGCAGCATACATATCAACCTATGCTGTGTCGTTATGATCTAGATCAATAAACTTCATTTTTGCCTTTGCTCTTTGAATGTAGATTCTCCACAAGCAATGCTGAGGTTTTGCCTCCCCTAAGTGAGTTATGTCCCAGAGCACATCAGTTTGCTACAAGGTAAACCCTGTAGCAAAGGGCTGGATTTGACTCTAGGCCAAAATAGGAAGCTTGTTTTGCATCTTAAATAATTAACCATGGACTGATTTACAGCATTAGTAAATCCTTGACTTGTAGTCTGAGGGGGGAGGGGGGGGAAGGAAGAAAGGGTCATGTGAAGATATGAAAAACAGCATCGCCTCCTAAACTAAAATAATATTAACTCACATTTCACCTATAAATCTTTCAACTACTACAAGGAGCTAAGTCGTACTTTGTAATGTCTTAAAGTCTGCTAATTTGATAATAAACCTCCTCCCTCATACTGAATGTTTTACACACAATAGCTAGCATGCCCTGTGCCAGACCAGAAGATGAGCTTGAGCTGTGTTGCTTAAACCTGCAGCTTGAGAGATGCAAACACAAACTAAGTACCATTAAATCGACACAGAAGTCACACATAAACCAACTGCCAGGCAAGGCAAGGTGGGAACAGGGCAGAACCCCAAGGAAATCCCTAAGCCAGTTCTGTAGGATGGGACTTGTCCAGAAGGTACTGCAGGCTTCACTGAGGGAAGACAGCTCTTTCTCCCTCAGGCTTTTCCAACTTGCTTCTCTCTCAACAGCACAAATAATTGTTTAGGAGGTGATCAGTCATTTGTTCATTAAGCTGCACTAAATTTTTACTAATATAGAAGCAAACCAATGTTCTTAGGAATTTTGGTAAGCTGTAGCAGCTGTAAATCCAGGGACAAACAGCCAAGAGCTAACGTGCTCTAGGAGCTGTGTCAAAGGACAGGCTTGCTGACAGAGCACACAGATCTCAGAAACAGCTTCTTCTCTCTCTGAGAGGAGAAAAAAGGACTAATACGGTTTTTATCCACACATGAGACTGGCTGTGCTAGAAAGTGAGAGTAATTCTAGTTCAGAGAGAGCCTGCATGCTTTTGGCCATGCTAGTAGTGGCATGGGAGCAGAAAAGAGAAACAGATTCTGACTCGGCACTGCTCTTAGTGATACTTCACATAGATGACTCCAACCAACCCTTCCAGTACCTGGTGGGCAACCAGAGCATAAAACACTATCAGACCCTATTGCCAATACTGACGCAATTATGAACACTAGGTTATGTTGTCCATGCTGGTAGATGCACCTAGGAGAAGGAGGTCATAATATAACATATATCATACCAGAAATATGCTGTTACATGTCAAAAGATTGCACAAGGGGCAGTGCCAGCCCCAGGAAACCACTTTCTCCTCTACAGACACAGCTAAGTCAGACACCAAAGAAACTGTTTCAGCTACCAGAACCACTTCACAGGAAAAGTGCATATTGCAAATTTAATGCGTATGATGTACTTATTGCCCCATTAAAGAGATAATTCCTTGCCTCATAGTGCATCTGACAATATTAACTAGGCAAGGATAACTACTGCAAAATTGCAGAATTTAACTCTCCACCACAGAAGTTTTCACAGCTTCAACTGTTAAGATGAATGAACAATCACATTTTTCCTGCATTCAGTGTCATACAGACACAATATGTTTACAGCATTGGTGAAATCCCAGATTCAGTCATGACATAGATGTGGAAGACAAGTGCAGACCTGCACGTGAAGGGCACGAGTAAATCCAGTGGGATTCCCACTATGATCTGTGAGAACATTTACACATATTGCAGCTCATTTTGGTCGGTCTTTAAACAAAAAGGTATCTTAGATGCACAACTAGAAATACTAATACTGGGGTTTTCTTTGGATGGGTGTGGAGAGGAAACCTACACAACAGCTCCTCTGCTTTTTTCCCCCCGCAATCTTCTGCATTTGGCATAGCAAACTAGCAGGACTTCAGTACCTCTCCAATTAAAGCTGAGTTACTATCAGAGGCCCATTACATCACCATTTTAATCAGCAAATATAGGTCCCTAAGTAACCAGATAGTTTCTTAGATAGCAAATAAAAAATAATTATCATGAAAATCCATTCTAATTGCCCATGATTTAAAGAGCCATACTGGATTATTTAAAGTGATTGCAAATAAAAAAAATCTACCTTCTCTTCTGCAACAGAGTTCTTGTGGTTTCTTAAGCAAAAGGAAAGTTGATAACATCTTTAACATTTGCATCAGAGCAAGAGTTTCCTACAGCCAACACCACATTTCTGTGATCACACAGAATTTCTGGTGAGTATCACTTTCAAGTTTTGTTTTTCGCCTTCCCTGAAATCATGACAAGTCCATGCAAAGTGCACATCATTAGGAATAGGAGCAAGGGTCATGTAAGTTTTTGTTCACTCCATATATCTTCTAACAAACTGATCATTGATGAGTAACAGCTGTCTGCATATAGATACTTGTTCACTTGAAGTCAGAGGTGCTTGCTTCTTATTATAGGTGTGGATCAGCCACATTTACCTCTTCCCATCCTTCAAGTGTCACAACAACTTCAAATATTTGAAATACAGAAGTATTCCATGTTTAGTAACAGCTCCTTTTGTAATAAGAACGTCCACATTCCCCATGTTTGTGAGCTGTACAAATGAAACAGAACAAATAAGAACTACTTGCACTAGCAAGCACACAATCAACACAATGAAAGTACTAAGCAAACCGCTCTGTTGGATGCCCTGGGACACAGTTGTGCTCTCCCAGCCTGTGACAGCAGCAGTGGGACAAAAGCAAAACTGGACTCTCCACGTTTACTTCCAAAGAGCTAGTCATCATGGGGATTCTTTGTGAGGATGTTGCTCAGTGACTGCAGTAAAGCTGTACAGACTCAATAAAACTGAATAGACTTCTTTAATAAAACATACACTTGTCCAGACCTGCAGATCACTCAAGTGCAACACCAGTTAATCAGGTTTAGAAGCTTTCTGTGACACAAATAAGGTCTTTCAAGACCTATCTTTGCTTTATTTCACTACTTTCACTACATAGCCTTGCAATATTCATTTGCTTAAGAACTTTGCCTATTTTTCCAGTCTAACTTCAAGGCTTGTCAGAATAACTCAGATCTACACAGTGAAAATCAGCACTTTGCAGAAGTCTCCCACATACTCAGGGGAAGAGATGTGATTAGGATAGCAAACCTCCTCCCCATCAGGAAGAAGTCTGTCCAATCAGGTACCTATGCCAGGGACTTAAGCAGAATCTGCTCCTTTTAGACACCATTTTCTCTGCAGAAATATGGGTTTCAGTTCTACCCTGAACAACAGGTACTCTACCCAGGGTTGCTGTCCCATGTCACGTGAGCACCTACTCACACCCAGGGGCTGGAGACAGTAGTTGTCATCCTTGTCAGGAACATTTGGAAACCAGTGTACACTCAGAAACCCCACAGCTTCACACTTCTTCAGGAGAGGAGACTGGTGTTAGACTTCATCAGACTCCAACTTTTTCCCTGCGTTGTTAAGTCATCACCTTCCACTCCCCCATATATAATACCCCCCGCAACGCACACATGCTGTATCACAGCCAAAGTAACAGGCTTAACATAGGACAGTATTATACTGCAAAGCAATTCCACTCAATACCATAGCTTTATATTTTAAACAAATATGAAAAGTATCAAAGTAGCTTGCAAGATGTTTTGTATTTTCAACAGATAGCTGAATTTTGCAAGGTAAAGCTTTTGCCCTTGTTTATGCATACCAGTATCTATTGTTCTTGAGTATTGATCATAATCTGAATCAATATACTGAAGCGTACAGACTGAAGTATTAACATCTCCTGACTTAAAAAAAAAATTATTCAGTCCAGATTTAATATAAAAGTCTCAGTAAACAAAACTGAATTTTGATTTTGGCAGTTTAAGCCTCAGTTGCTTTCATTTATTATTTTTTCTTCTTTTATGAATTCACAACTATGCTGCTCTTTTGTTTTGCAAGTGAATCAGTGCCAAAAATATGTAAGTGGAAAGGCTTTTACTGCTCCTAATAGGGACTTTTACAGATTCTTCAAGTAAGATTTTCAGACAGTTTTCCAGATTGCAGATGGTAGGATGATCACATCTGTCTTGGTTTTGTTGTAATAATTTTCTTCATAGTAGCTAGTATGGGGCTATGATTTGGATTTGTGCTGTAAACAGTGTTGATAATGCAGAGATGTGTTTTGTTAGTACTAAGCAGTGCTTGCACAGAATCAAGGACTTTTCTGCCTCTTACTCCACCCCAGCATCAATTAGGCTGCGTTATTTTAGATGGTGGCTGGGTTTAAACTGCAACAGTCTTATTTTGGCACCCAACAAGGGGCTAAAAGAGTTTGAGGTAAGAATAGGTTTGACTGGAATGCACTAGATTGAATTTATAGCTATTATAGCTATTTAGTTATTAATTTACATGCTCCTGTGTTTGCTTGCCTCACGGTTTATTAGAGTCTAGTGCTCACTAGAGGCTGGTTTTTTTAGTCTCTCTGCTGGCTGTAAAGCCTATCGTCTTATTCTGCTGTGCCTAAGAATATTTTGATAACAGTAACATGCTTCTATTGCATCCTGAGTTCAGCAGTACTAGTTGTTTTTCTCCTTCCTAGTAGCTGGTGCAGTGCTGTGTTTTTAGTTGTTCCTAAGTAATGCTTACTCTGACCAAGGACTTTCTAAGTCTCATGCTCTGCCAGGGAGGAGGGGAAGCTGGGAGGAAGCAGAGATAGGACATCCGACCCAATAGCCAAAGAGGTATTCCATACCACAGTACGTCATGCCCACTACATGAACTGTGGG
>JASSUY010022486.1:0-33645 GCA_032466535.1 Forpus xanthops
TGGATCTGAGGAAGAAATTCTTTACTGTGAGGGTGGTGAGGCACTGGAATGAGTTGCCCAGGGAAGTTGTGAATGCTGGCGGTGTTCAAGTCCAGGTTGAACATAGCCTTGGGTAACATGGTTTAGTGGGAGGTGTCCCTGCTCATGGCAGTGGGTTTGGAACTAGTTAATCTTAAGGTCCTTTCCAATCCTAACTATTCCATGATTCTATATGGCTTTGAGTTTTTTAGCTCAATTAATATTTTTAATGCACTAGTCTTATCTAGGTGTCATTGCTGGGAATTAATTTAAAAAGTAAATATATGGGAAAAAAAAAAAACCCTGATTTATCAAAAAGCAACAGTTGCATTATATAACGACTCAGCTGAGCAACAGAAGTTAATGTGACATATCTGCTAAGAAGTGAATCTGCTTTCATGACTGGAGTCTGATAGCTCAGCAGGAAGAGGAAGCACATGGGAATAGCTTGTTTGCAACAGTCAGCAGCAGCTGGTACACTGCATCTAAAGAGATTGCTTTGCAGAGGAGATCCCTACCATAATATGCATAACAGACTCATGAACACCTAATCTGCAAAATACCTCCTAAACACAGACTCACAGGGAGATCTAGACCTAAAAGCACTACCTTTATTTGTAAGGACTTAACTCTGTAAAAATCTTAAGCATATCACAGGGTTCACAGTCCTGCCCTGCTCTGAAAAATGACCAAATTGCTCTTAAGTTCCCAAATAAGATATTTGTTCAATCACCAGCAGCATGACTGATCAGAGACTTGGATACTAATGCACGCCAGCTAGTTGTTTAAAAACTAATAAAAAGGAAACTAAATTCCATTTTTTCTCTGGGAAGACCTTAAAACAGTCCTCCAGTACCTCAAGTGAGCCTACAAGATTCTGGAGAGGGAATTTTACAAGGGCCTGTGGTGACAGAGCAAGCAGTAATCATAGAATCATAGAAAAGTTCGGGTTGGAAAGGACCTTAAGATCATCTAGCTACAACTCCCCTGCCAGGGGCAGGGACACCTCCCACTAAACCATGTCACCCAAGGCTATGTCCAACCTGGCATTGAACACCGCCAGCAATGGAGCATTCACAACTTCCCTGGGCAAATGGCTTTAAACAGACAGAGGGGAGATCAAGATCAGACACCAGGAAAAAAATCACTGAGGGTGTTAAGACGTTGGAATAGGTTACCAAGAGAACTTGTGAATGTCTCCTCCTTGGAAGTGTTCAAGGCCAGGTTGGATGGGATTTTGTGCAACCTGGTCTAGTAGAAGGTGTCTGTGCCCATGGCAGGGAGGCTGTAACTAGATGACTTTTAAGGTCCCTTCCAACCCAAAATATTCTATGATTCTATGATTCTATGATCTTTAGGACAATGGCTACAGACCAACTTCTGACATCTTTGTAAAAAACTTCTTACTGCTTTTGTCAAGCATTAAAAAGATGCAAGGTAAATATTTTCATGTATTGCTATTTGAAAAAAAAAAAAAAATAACTTCACTGTATCACTAATAAAATCCTATTTAACACATAATTTGTTACCTAGTTATGGTCCATATAGGATATGTCTTACTCTCTGATAAAATTGTAGTTGATGCTCAAATCAGCAACAGATGTATTCGCAATATGGATGTTCTACTTCCTTCCACAAACCCTTTCTTATCCATGCAGTGACTGAGAACAACTTTTTACACACAAATAGTAATACAGGTTCTATCAGAGCTGACTTGTGATATAGCAAAGGTCATTTGGAGGAGCTAAGTAAATGACATCATGTTACTCAGTGCAATAAATATCAGCTTCAAGGTGAGCTGACCTGTACTGACATAACAATAAATATAAGGCAGAAAATATAGTGAACCCTACAGTGTATAAAAGGGGAAATCTTTAGAATGCAAAGTTAGACCTTGTTTCCTGGCAAGAATACACAAGGCTGATGAATGCACATGTTTTACAACTATGGGAATAGGCCAGACAGTTGTATGCTTGCAAATTTATTAGCTAATAAACATTAATCTTCAACAATCCTGCCTATTAAAGGTAGAAGTAGAGAAATTAAATATCATATTACTGAAACCTGTCATGTTTAAAACATTCTGCAGAAGAAAAATAAAAAGTTTAGTTGGTCTCAAACACTTTAACTTACATTCTTTTACAACTGCTACTACTTCTTAATGTATCAAAGGAACTGAATTTTCTTTTGGAGGATTCAAGCCATGATAAAAGCAAAAAAAAGCATATTTGAAGCCATTTTTGATTTATTGTTTAGGAAGCCTCCTAAATCAGACATCGTCTGACCAAATTGCTGTATCCAAGATAACAGTACTATAATTTCTGACTCCCTCCATTACAAAACAGGACAATAATTTATTTAAAGATTTTTCTGTTTTGGAAATATCAAGAACTTAATTACAAATCACCAAGTCACCAGTGCACACATCTAGTTGATATGCATATTCTCTACTTACAAATAGTGAGTATTTGCTAGTTAAAAGAAAAAACAGCACTTCACGTCTTTTTTTCTGCACATAATAGTAAATAACACACGAGTTCTGAGCAGAGGAGCAACCATTAGACAAATAGTTAAATGAAGGTCATACAGTATTCAAGGAAATAATTAAAAAACACATTGAAGAAAATCATTTACACGATGTAAGATCTGAGTTGCTGGCTGGTTGGCTTAGATTTTTGAGCTGGTTTTTTTTGGAAAGCGTATTTGGAAATAGCAATCTGAAATACAATTAATTTCATTGTATTTGCTCAGAACTCACTTTCAAATCTCACTTTTTCATTTGATCATTCTATTAGGAAACTAACTTACTGAAATAGTCATAAAAGTTGTAAAGGAAGACAGTACAAGTTTATGGTCTGTTACTATCCAAATAAGACTTGTTTCATCTTTCAGACAGAAGCAGAATGTCCAGTGTTTGAAGGTGGAAGTCAACAAAGTACAAACTAGAAACACAAGGCAATTTTTTGATTATGAGAAAAATCAACTGTTGCAACAGTGTTCCAGTAGATACCATAATTTCTTCAATCACTTGGAAACTTTAAATCAAAATGGGTAAGTTTCCAAAAGATCATCTACGTGCCTTTTACAATAATGAATTGCATGTGTAATCCATATTGTAATATAGATTATTGTTTGCTCCAGGAAAACTGGGTTAAATTTCTGATCTGCTTTGCACAAGTTAGAAAGCATGATTATAATGGTACCTCCAAAATGCATTACTGTATTCATTTAGCCTTCCAAAATTTGAACTAATATTAAAAAGGTTCTTTTAAAATTTTATTTCTGTTTTGTAGTCTATTCTGGTCTAAAAATGAATATCATGACTGTGATACAAATATCATCATCAGAACTCAAATGCCATCATTTTTGTTGGCATGATCACTCAGACACAAAATAGAGCAGCAGCCACCTTCTGCCTTATGGTCGTATAACTCACAGGTAATTTGTAAATAACAGTGACTGGCTGCACTGAAGTTTTTCCTTGTAACAAAAAGGAGACAGCTGAGGAAAGGAGAGGGGAGGCATGTAGGAATTCTGCACACTCCATGGCAGATTGGGGACTGGTCTGGGTCAAATTATCATTTCTATTTTACCTTGTGATTGTAACCTTCATTGCAAATTAGAACACTCATTCTGCAGCAGCATCATGACACCTAGTAAGGGAATAGTAATACTCTATGACAGAGCAATCAACAGCTGAGTTGAATCAGTACTGGGTGGTTCTTCCTTACTAGAGCAATGATATTCAGGCAGGCAGAGCTATTAACTGCAACTAAATTTGGAGACAAGGTTGAGGACATCAACAGTAAAGGCTTAGAGCTGAAATGCTGACCTTCTCTAGCCCACTTCTAACTCTTTGTAAATAATCCAGGTGGGAAGAAAACACATATTAAAAAGAAAATTCTTTGCTGAGCAAGGCAGGCGCACTAGCATCAGAGGAAATAAAACCAGACAAAGCATCACGGGATTTTCTTGATCTAACTCAGATGTAGATCAATCTTGGGACTTCCAGGTGTAGCAATATCTAGTCCTGTAAACCATCAATCAAGAAAATACTGTTCTTCGTACAACCAATGTTACTGCAAATATCCCTGTTAAAGAACATATGGAAAGGTGCTGAGGAAACGTTTCTTTATCTGGTGATTTTCTCATTAATTTTGCTGCTTTAAAGACAGCAAATAAGTTGGTTTTTTTTTTTCCTCCCTTACTACTGTCACAAGGAAGCAACTCACTTAGCTATGTCCATCAGAACTCATTAGAGCTGAGTGGAAGGGAAGTTTCAAAATGAAAAATGGCCAACCACTGTGTAACATTGTCATCTGTCTGTTGTACCTGGAAAACCCCTTCCTGATTATAACTTGAGCTTTATATAGTCAAATACACATTTCCTTGAAGTAGCTCACTTGCGCATTACTATAATACCCGTTCTTTCCAAAAAAACCCCGAAAGAAATACTATTATTATAGTATGATAATAGAATGGTTAGGGTTGGAAATGACCTTAAGATTATCCAGTTCCAACTCCCCTGCTATTACATATGTAAGGCAGCTATTCTCAAGAAACAAGCAGCATATTGTATAATCAAAGCTAATTTTATTTTGAGCCAAGTCACCTATGCCATTTGTTTATTAACTTCACCAATTACATTTATTAATTGGGAATGTAGTGTGTTATTAAGCTTAAACCATGACAGTTATGTACAGCACAATGGTTGAAGTGATCATTTTTGAATATTGAATACATAACTCCTAAACAGATGGTGACTGTGGAAAACCATATATATATATAAAATTAAAATACCTTAGATTTTAGAAAACATTTCCATATAAATTCCTTTGCCAATATGCCAGCAAAGTTTCTGTGTATAGACTTGTTTAAAATAAGTTGTCTAGTAAATGTGATTAATAATTGTATAATAATAATTACAGCTGTCTTTCTCTATTCTTCTTTGCAGAAACTGCATTAAAGCCATCAAAGTCCATGAAAATATCTTCATCTTACATGTAATGGGAAAAATCATTATTAAGGGGCTGTGCAAGGGGATGATATGAAAAGATAAAGACTTAATTGCATAGCTTGTGAAGCAGTACTTTCTTTAGAACAGGATAGGCCACAATACAGGACTACAAACAAATGCAAAATTAGGCTACTTAAATTTAGAAAATAAATTTTATTTCTCACAAAGACAATATATGACAAGAGTACTGGTATTATCGAAATGAAATACGCTCCATTGTTATACTAAGTCAGACAGTATTTTAATGATGTTATGCAATCACTGGTTTTCAACTTTTTTCTCCTTCTGCACTAAATGTGCCACCAGTGAAATAAGGGGAGTTTGCCAGGGATATGCAGACCTCATGGCCTTTCAAAACTGTGTTTTGACATTTCAAAACCTCACTCACCAACTGTCCTGTCTGTCTCAAGTTTCTTCCACTGAGATCTGAATATACACAAGGGTATTTGTCATGGTTTAAGGCCCTCAGCAGTTCTCTCACTCACTCCCCCCTCTTTCTTCCTCCAATCCCAGGGGAATGGGGAGGAGAAGCGAAATAATGCAACTCCCACAGGTTGAGATAAGAACAGTTTTGTAACTAAAGTATAGCACAAACCATTACTGCTACCACGAATAATAATAATGACAAGAGAAATACAAGGGAAAAGAATACAATAATTCATCACCTATATACCCAGCCTGACCAAGCAGTACACTCCCACCCTTCCAGGTCTCTGCTCTCCGTTTTCACATCCTGGGCATGACATGCTGATGTATGGAATACCTCTTTTGTCAATTTGGGTTATGTGTCCTGTCTCTGCTTCCTTCCGGCTTCCCTTCCTCCCTGGCAGAGCGTGAGGCTCAGAAAGTCCTTGGCCAGCCTAAGCATTCCAGGCCATAACTATAAACACTGGTGTTATCAGCTCTGTTCCCAAGCTGAAAGTCAAAAACACAGCACTGCACCAGCTACTAAGGAGGAGAAAAATAACCGTTGCTACTGAACCCATGACAGTATTTTTTCTGGTTAAGAATGCAAAAGAAAAGGAAACTCTGATCCTTGCATCAACAGTTCCTACTGAGTAATCTATCCATTTAATCAGCTTGATCAATTAGGCATTATAGATTAAACCATTTTGGTTTTGAAAAATGACAAATTCTGCAAATCCACTAGAAAAGTCCATCCAAGAATATAATATACAAAATATATAAGAAGCAAGATGACCACTTTAGAATTTTATTCTTCCATACCAATCAGTGTCTACTCACATTTTTTCTATTAAAAGTGATAACATTATGGTTAAAAGTGGATGGTGAAAGGTGGTTTGTTCTGAAAATTGATTACTACTTTACATTTATCACATCACAAAACCCTTTTAGTATAAACAGATGAACAAAATTATTTCTTAAAACTTCTGAAATTATCAGAATGATCAATCATTATAGTAAGGGGCATGTCTTGCACTTTTGGGTATCAGGTCTACAGTTCAGGCCCACATAACCATAAAATATTTATTTCTGTCATTATGCCCTCTTTTTAACATATACCAAAGTAAGCATCAAACTGACATATCTGATGTGGAAAAAAATTATATCTTAATGTTAATACGGAATTATTGATCAGAGGCCACATCCTGACTGGGTCAAACTTCTGCAGTCTGCTGTAGGTTTACACTGAAAAAGATCATCATTCCCCTCATGAATTTACAGGCTTCTCTCACTGGAACCCAGTGTTTGCCTGGTGAGAACCAGATCATCTTCCTCCCAGATTTTTGAAATAAGTGTGCATGAAATTACTAAGTATGACACTTTTAGAAGAAAACTAATAAATGGGATACTATTTGTTTGAAAATGGTGAAAGGAAGACTTTATGAAAAATTATGAAGGAAACCTAAAAATCTAGAAACAGCGTAACACAGGTTAAAATGCAGTGTAAATTTACCAAAGCTGTATCCTGACAGAATAATTTAAAAAGGTAACCGACCTGACTGATAGACTAAAGAAATGCAATAGACCTCATCTTCATTAAACTCATCAGAAAATCCAACATTGCAGTACATCTGTCAATTTTAAGAACATATAAAGACCATCAAGGAAATTAAAAATCTGCCTTATGTGTATAGTCTTTTGAGCATGGACTTTGAGAAGAAATATGATTGCTGCCTACTATTATAGAATCATAGAATCATAGAATAGTTAGGGTTGGAAAGGACCTTATGAGAATGAGGGAGAAGAACCATTTACACATACAATCCATTTACAGAACAAGCACTGATGCTAAAATCCATTTACAGTAGAGAACAGAGTAAGGTTTTGAGCTGTCAGAACAATGAAATTTTAGGACCATCTTCCAATGGGAAAACATGGAAGAGTCCCTTATCAGAAGTTCATTAAATTTCTGAAGGGAGCTGGGTTCAGCTGTGGGAGAGTTGATTTTCTTCCTCGTAGCTAGTGCAACGCTGTTTTTAGGCTTTAGTTTGAGAACAATGCTGGTAGCACACCAGCATTTTAGTTCTTGATCAGTAGCACTCCGATCAAGGACTTTTCAGTCTCATGCTCTGCCAGTGGGGAGGGGCACAAGAAGCTGGGAGGGAGCAGAAACAGGACAACTGACCCAAACTGGCCAAAGAGGTATTCTATACCATAGCAAGTCCATACCATGCCCAGTGTATAAATGGGAAGGGAGTTACTCAGAAGGGACCTGTCACTGCTTAGACTGGAGAGGAGTCAGCGGGTGGTGAGCAGTTGCATTGTGCATCATTTTTTGTTGGAGATTTTTGTTGTTATGTTTCTGTGGGGAGTTTTTTAACTTTATCCCCCTCTTATTATTTTTTCATTATTATTATTAAGTGTTGATAATAGTCTATTGTACTTTAATTATTAAACTTCAGTAACTTGATACATGGGTCTTACCCTTTTTCTGATTCTCCTCCCTATCCCACTGGGCAGAGTAGGCAAACGGGTGAGCAGCTGCCTGATACTTAGTTGCCAGAAAGGTTTAAATCATGACAGCAAGAAATCCTGTTAAAGTTGAAAGCCACACTGTCACATGTATCTTAAATATTTTTAAATTGCAATTGGAATTCTTCCTTCACACACATACTTTGGAAACTTCTGTAGATACTTTGAACTATAATTCAGTGCTCTTTTTTTCTAGTCATTATTCCCCTCCAGACCCCTCAAAAAAGAAAAAAGAAAAAAAAAGTGAAATCTATTGTGTCTGAATACTTACCTTTAACTGAAATCTACTAATATTATTATTAATTGTACAATATTTTGGCTTTAAGTCTTTCCTCCTGCTCCAAATAAGACCCCATTACAATAGCTACTGTATAAACATGTGAGTTAATGGGCAAAGGGGAGTCAGTTGAAGGAAGGATAATAAAATCCAACCCAAACCAAAAGGTTACTTTTAAAAATCCCTCATTGGTTCATTGTTCTTCCTCCTAGTGATTAGCTTTTACACAGATTCTTATAAATTTCATTGCCTTTGCTAGTTTTAAGAACGTGCCCCAGGAGCCTTAATTCTCTGGGGAAATTTTCCATTTGAATGCTATTCTGTAACACTTTGAAAAAGATTATTTTTAAAATCTAGTCTGGCAATTTTCAATGCTTCCTTTTTCTCAATATCTATGCAGATATTTTTGTCTCTAATTACCACTGTCCTTATCAGTCTAGGTTTCTATTTGGCTTGTTACTTAATAGCCAAGAGGGAAAAAAACTCTTTTACTATGATGACAGTAACAGAGATGTAAAATCTCAACCATACTGAATTACATAAGCAGCTAAATAATGCATCCCTATACAAATAGTCCTAAATATTACAAAAAAATTGATTTAAACATATTCAAGCCTATTTCTCCTCCATTAGCGATTTCTCTCTAAAGCCAGCATTCTATGTCCTGGTAAATTTGTTTGAAAGAATGCACGATTTTATGCAAATATCTTTCAAAAACTGCAAGACAAAAATGGCTTGCAAGCAGGTTTAGGATTCACTACACACATTCTGAAGCTATAACATTCTGACATATTAGTTCAGTTGGGTTCTGAATGGTTCACCAGTCTTCATTTTCCGGGAACTCGATGTTTATGGCTTGTGCTCAATTGTTTTAAGGCATGACTAAAAAGTGTAAAACTGGTCTATGAAACCACTAGTCTAGAAAAAATTCTCTACTCTGTTGAATTCAATAAGCAGTGTGTATCTTCACTTTCTTTGTCTATTACTTTTTTTTTTTTTTTTTTTAACCTTTTGAGTGCTTCAGGATTGTAGGCTTGGAAGAAGTACTTATTCAGAGATACCAATTTTCTGTATGCAAAATTTAAAGCATAGAAAATACTTTTATTTTCAATGTGGAAATAAATACAGCTCTACAATAAATACAGTAAATTCAAATAAATTGTATTGGGCCTTTACAATAAATAGAGCTTTGCAAAACAGATCACAGAATTGTACGTTCCTCCTCAAGACCACTGAAAGAGGGAGAAAGAAAGACAGGAAAAAAAAACGTACCTTATCTCTGTATTTAGAAACCTATAGTAGGGAAAACAAATACTGAACAGAGCACTGTAATTTGGAGTTTTGAAGACAAAACGACATTAGAAGTCCGTTTCCCTGGAACATCACAGGCAAAAATACTTTCTATTCATGGCTTCGTCAATCTGTATATCATGAAAGCACAATGAAATAAA
Organism: Forpus xanthops; assembly: GCA_032466535.1. NCBI lineage: Eukaryota > Metazoa > Chordata > Aves > Psittaciformes > Psittacidae > Forpus > Forpus xanthops. The sequence continues at coordinate 9,701 of JASSUY010022486.1, forward strand.
TCTTTGAAATAATGTTTCCCCTTTGGATGTTAACAGCTTTTTCAAATAATCTGTTTTTCTGAATGATAAGAGAAATACAAACTTTAAGAAAACCAGCAGATGCTTATGGCCACCTTAAACTAGTTGTATTGACTCTATCCTGTTAAACTGATGTATTATATCCATTAGAATTCTCTTGTCTAACATTCCATCTTTGTTGAAATTTTCTGTAGAGACAATGGGTTTCGCTGGTGTTCTGGGTACCTAAGGAAGCAAGATAAATGAGATACGTCAGATACCCTTTCTGACCTCAGCTCTCCCTGATCATGAGGCAAACATATTAATAACAATATAATAACAATAATAATAATAAAGAGGAAGTTGTATGAGCTGTGAGATTTTTCTAAAGAAGCTACCTTTCAGTTGTATTAAAAGTGTCAAAATTGACTAAAAAGAAATAGATATTCTCCTCATGATAGATTAAAAAAAAATTAAAGGTAAATGAATTTTTAATTGCAGTACAGGTAGAAAGTATGATGTCTAGTTTTTATGTAGGTCTGCAAAGCAGGTATGTATGCATCACTCAAAATGGTTTTTAATATTCCACAGATGACAATTACTTTCAGAGTAATGGTCAGAAACTTAATAAAAGGCCAAGAGTTAGAAAACTAAAATGCTGGAGAAGCAAATGAAAAATCTATATACTATGCAAAGGACTCTAGAGTATTGAGGAATGTAAAAATGTTTCTCTTTCTCTTCATTTCTCCACAAAAGGTTTTCTGTAAAATAAAAGTCAGGTAACCTATGTTTAAAATAATATTTTAGCCAACAAAACCTACAAAGCACAACAAAGCAAAATATATTTGACTGTACAATATTGATTTTACATGAAAGCACATCAGTTAGTGAAATGCAAAAACCAATAAAGCATCACCCCTGGCTGGGATAGATATCTCTAGACACAATTTATTTTTACATTTAAGCCAATTATTGGGCTTGTTGCATTTAAAAATGGGTACCATATATCCTTACAAGGACTTTTTTATTCAATCAAATCAATTGCATTGATCTCCATATTCCATACTAAACACCAATCTTAAATTAAAACTGACACATTTTGAAGGCCACAGTACAAGTTTCTAAGCAGAAATAAATTCTACAAGGCTTTCTTTGTGTGTTTTTATGCCTAAACATGAATACAAATATTGATTACATTTTAGCACACTATTTATAAACTACTTGAATGTTTGTTTCTTCCTAAAAAATTGTCCAATAAGAATGCAAACTTACAGAAACAGAATGCTCTCTGAATTTCCTTCTGTTGCAGTGCAAATTTGATAATGGTTTTCATTTATAGTGGAATGACAGAGTAAAAATAGGTCCTTAGGCATATTTGTTGATGAAGAATTTATGACTAAAAGGATGTATGACTAATATACTACTTGTCAAAATGCAGATATAGCAACAAGATTTATTTTCTTTGTGTATGTTACTAAAAAATGTCAACAACTACCAGGAGCCCCACCAAGTTGTTTCAATTCACAAGTGGTGTCTACAAAGAGAGGCAGCAAGACTGTCAACTCAGGGGCCATTTGCATGGACAAAGCTATTATATGCATATGTGAAAGACTGATGCTAAGTATTCTCTTGGTTAAAGTCTCGTTCCTCTGAAGATGGTGGCAAAGCGCCAGTTTTGTACAGGGGTGCCTCTGTATTTATTCAGCTGTTTTTCCTTCTTACTGCGCCCAGTAGAAAAGTAACCATGTTGCTTAGAAGAGACTTTTTTTTTCTCCCTGGGTCATCAGTTTCCCAGCTTGTAAAACTCTACTCACATTGTTTGTACTTTGTAACTTCTTTATCCCAGTAGTTTTCAATTAGCTTTAGAAGCATTATTTAGCTCTCTAAGGCTTTCCAGAGTTTACACAGAATTTACATAGAAATAAAATGAAAGAAACCAGACTTTAGAAATATCATCAAATATTCAAAATGTTCACCATCCTGTTAACACTCCTCCTTCTATTCATACTGCTATATGCATACCTTGCAGTTAAACGATCAGCATAAGAACCGAGGAGGGAATTTATCAAATACTCCAAATAGCTGCACATCACTACAGATTATGACTGCTTGGATTTAGGGAACGTTTTTTTGGCTGACGAAACATTCCAATGGGATAGATTAATCTATGTAAACCACACAGCTCAGCTGAAACTGCTGTTCAGCATTCTAAATTGCCACCTTCGTCTTCTTTCGGCACAAAAATGTGCATTTCTTCCTATAATAAAGATATTTTATAATAGCAATAAGGCAACTCCAGGGTGTACGGTTATCACGGGATAATCATACCCTGGAGGGATTGCAGATACTTGGCTGTGCCTCATAACACCCCATGTGTGTGTTTATCTCATGATAACCCTACTCTTTTGTATCTTATTGCCTAATTATTCTCTGCTAATGCAAAATACTAAGTTTTTGTCTGAAACAATATGTGCAAGAATGCATTGCTAACAATCACTGGAGGACATTGACAAACAATGCTGTCACTACTTTGTACTTTCTTCCAGTAAGAAATTTACATAAAGAACTAACTTTGGATATTTCTTTCTAAACCAGCTCAAATCCTCTTATGCAACATCAACTAAAATACTGGAAGCAGGCCAAGTAAATATCTAAATAAAATCCATATATATACTTACAGTGATTTGTATGGTTTTACTTCCATAAAATGCCATACTTCTTTCTTATGTATTTATAGGTCTGTATGTTTCTAATTCTAATAAGCATAATGTAGTTTGCAGGCTGTTACGTATGGACCCTAAAAAGATTACATTTATATCATAGGATCACTCATCTGATATTTATTTGAGGATATAAATTTTTTGTTGATGCATATATAGGGAGTAATAGCTACATTTCAGATAACATCAGGAGATATTCAGCGACAGCAAAGATTCTCACTGTCTCTTAAGCCTATGCAACATTCGTTCATTGCATCATGCAACAAACTGAAGTTATAATACATATTTTCCACTGATGTTGAAATCTGAGATATGAAATACTTACAGATAATGTCCAATAATTCCTCAGTTGAATCACTGTCATAAAAATCATAACCAATAACAATCAATTGAAAATAAAGAAATGAGTTTCAATTTTTAACTGATTCTGAAACTTAAATTTGATACTTATTCTGAAATTTAAATTTTAAACATTATAAACACTGTAAAAGCTAACCTAACACATCAAAATGGTATGTGTAAGAATTGTCTTTTCCTCTTAAAAAGAGGAAAAAAGGTTGCAAAGATTGAAAATTGGTAACTGGTCAAATTACCATCTAACATATTAAGATGACACTGATTTTATCAAATGTAGTGGAAAAAATGTTATCAAAATACATAGTAGGTCAATCCCAGAGTTTATATTTTACAGACTTCATAAATTATTGAATGATTATTATTCATATATTCACATATTAGTTATGGGAATATTTACATATTAGAGCACTGTATGTGCTTTGACTGATTTAAAAGAGGTTGGTTTGTGCTATTTTTTTTCCATAGGTAACAGAAAAGAAAAAAGAAACCTATAAACTATTCAGTAAGGCCTAGTTAATACAAAGAATTTTTATGTAAACAAAAATAAGGGAAGGCAAACAGCATTTTTGAGAGAAATACATTTACTACAATGCCAAACACAATAAAAATGCAAACCTGGGTATACAAAATATGAGATTTTATATATCTATCTTTTGTGGGTTTGTGTGTCTGTTTTATGTCTATGCATGTGTATGTGTTTCTCATCTTGTACCTTATAGGATATAATTCTTTTCCATACCATTTACATTGAACAAAATTCTACTTTTAATAGCATCACCTGAATAGATCTGCAGGCTTTGGACTCATTTCCTTTGTTATGAGCTGTAGTTAATGAAGTCAAGATTTTTTCTCTTAGAATATCTATTTATACAAGCTGTTTCTATGTAAAATGCTTTCATGTTCCTGTCCTTCTACTCAACCAGCTCTTCTGAAAAGCATACATTTTTATCTCTCTTAACATTGCTTGCAGATCTCATTTCTCAATCCTTTGATTATTTTAGAGGGTGTTCTCTGAATTCTAGTTTCATGGTGTCTGTGGAAGGGAATTGCCTTAATACTGCTCTCCTCAGAAGTTGCTAGCTCTGCTGCTGTCTTGCCTATGGCGTTCTTGGCAGCGCTTGCCACTGTACATTCCTGGAAAGGAATCAAGGGGAACATTCTCAATCAATATACACCAAAAGTATTGCTAAAAAAGACCACCAGTACAGGATGATGCTGGTCTGCTTACCCCACACCAACCACAGCAATTGTTGCTGTAGAACAAAGATCAGAGCTCACTATTTCATTATCTTAATAGCAGATGACCTATAAAATTGTGTGAGGCAGGAAAAGGATCAGAGAGATAACTACATGCACTAAAATTAGCAGGATTTTTCCCTACAGTAACCACAATTATCATTAATGAATCCTTGAACTGATGTGAATGTGCTGCTGTGAAGATGTCCTTCATAAAGGATAGCTAGAGAGAGCTTTACAAGTAAAGAACAGTCCATCATGCTGTATTTGTTTTAAATTCTCTCCTTTTCTATTGTAAATGTTATTAAAATTAATCTTACTCTTCAAATTGTACATCGATATGCCAGCAGCAAGAGAAATTTCTTTGGATAATCAGGCAAAGCGCTTTGAGGACTAGAACATTGGAGGAAATCTACCTGAAATCTTCTTGATCAATTGGCAAATATGAAGAATTGGACTTCAGTTACTACACTGAGTTTTGAGAGCTGATCTGTTGTATCAGCTTTTCTGGAGAATTTTGCAAGCCTTTGCATTAAGACCTTTAGCCATACCTTACAAACAGACTGCAGGACTACCCCTCTTCCACAGAAACAGCCTTCCTCCTGCTGGTATTATCATTAGCTCTTAGCTAATGTTTAAATACAGCTAAATGAAAATAAACCACCAAGTTCCAGAGAAAGTGTTTATCATTAAAACTTTATCATTTGTATTAGTAGAACACATTTTGGGTAAGAAATATTTTACTTCAAAGAACACTATAATGCATGTACAGCTCTTTTTGTGATTTTATTTCAATATCAGCAAATATCTAGCATGACTATTCCTCACCTAAGCTTTTTGGGGAAACATATGATGTAATGAAGTCACTTATAATAACTTCTAATAGAGAAGTTCTGTTTTGACACATTCTGTCTATGGTCTTTTTCAATTCAACAAAGTAATGGATATATAAATGGTAATACTATATATTATTTCTCTGTTATCACACAATTCATTTTTGCTTTATGCTGGATTAAAACAAAGACTAAATATTCTTTCACACTAAAAGTGCAAAGAGAGCAGAGTGGATTCTGCACTAGTTCTTTATTTCTTTGTGAGTTTTGCATTAAAAAGCTACTTATGATTAGGTAATAAATATTATTTTGCATTCCATAAGTTCAGACAGCTAAAAGTTCTCATATTTCCTTGTTAAGTGCACCATGAGTATTTGGATGAAAACAGCTACAATCTTTTATGCTGACTTCAGTGCTGCTGATGTGCAGAAAGGACCCATGGTCTACTGAGCCAGCAGTCCAGCTGGTGTCATATACAAATGTAAGACAAGAGGCAAACAAGAGTTTATCCAAGCTGCAGACAGAAACAGGTCCACTTTGAGTAGATCTTCTGGGTGACCTCCGGAGATCGCATCTCATTCTCATTTCCATAATTCTGTAAGGAGAACTGTAGTCATTTTCAAGAATGTTCAGGCTACAGAAGAGTGGAACCCACCAGATCTGGTGAACTTAATTGTCTAAAGACTTCATGAGGATATTGGACTGAAACTGGGGACTGTTCTAGAGTGGAAGAAAGAAATTTCTTGTTTATTTTCACAAAATAAAAGTCATGTATTTTTGGTTTTTATACATTTGGGAATTTACAGTTGTTTTTTTTTTAAAGTATCCTTTTATCTTTATAAATGTTTTACTGTGATTCTTATTTAGCCAGTCTAAGTTGTATGCATTTTTTTCAACTAACAATTGAAATAGAATGGAGTATAACAGGATGGACTATTTCAGTTGGAAGTGACCTACAACAGTCATCTAGTCCAACTGCCTGACCAGTTCAGGGCTGACTTAAATTTGTTAAAACATGTTATTAAGGGCATTGTCCGAATGCCCCTTAAACACTGACAGGCTTGGAGCATCAACTACCTCTCTAGGAAGCCTGTCCCAGTGTTTGACCACTCTCTAGGTAAAGAAATGCATGCTAATGTCCAGTCTAAACCTCTGCTGTCACAGCTTTGAACCATTCCCATGTGCTCTATCACTGAATACCAGGGAGAAGAGCTCAACACCTCCCTCTCCACTTTCCCTCTCAGGAAGCTGTAGAGAGCAATGATGTTACCCCTCAGCTTCCCTTTCTCCAAGCTAGACATGCCCAAAGTCCTTAGCTGTTTCTCATAGGACATTCCTTGCAGCCCCTTCACCAGCTTTGTTGCCCCCCTCTGGACACATTCAAGGTCCCTCACGTCCTTAAACTGTGAGGCCCAGACTGCACAGGCCTCTCCATTACTGCAGCGGGATAATCATTTCTTTTGACCAGCTGGTTATATTATGTTTGATGCTCCTCAGGATGCAGTTTGCCCTCTTGGATGCTAAGGCACATTGCTGACTCACATTGAGCCTGTTCTCCCCCAGCACTCCCAGATCCCTTTCAGAAGGGATACTCTCCAGCTGCTTTTTCTTTCAGACCAGGCATTACCCTGTCCCAGGTGCAGAATCCAGCATTTTGACCTGTTAAATTTCCCACCAGTGATGTCTGCCCAATGCTCCAGTCTACCTAGATCTGTCTGCAAAGGCCTCTTTTCCCTCCAAAATTATCAGCACCTTCCAGTTTGGTATCAACTTGCTTGCATTTGTTAACTTTTTGAATCCTTATGTGCTTTTTATTAAATTCTCTATGGTTTTGTTGTGTTTTTTTTTTTTTTTTGTGGTTTTTTTTTTTTGTTTGTTTGTTTGTTTGTTTTTTGTGGTTTTTGTTTGTTTGTTTGGTTGGTTGGTTTTTTTTGTTCTTTTGTTTCATTTTGGTTTGTTTTTTTCTTTCACTTTTCTTTTTACCTGGACATTGTTGTTTGGAAATGTAGTATATTGGCTCAATTTTTCTGTTATTCAAAGTCTCTTGTTCATTGAAAACCCAGAAAATGGTAGAAGATCAACTCTCTCAAGCCATAAACCAGACTAAACAAAGTAGTTTTCTTCAAGGAATAATGTGATATGACTAGGACAATAGGATCTATCTCATAACAATTTTAACTGGTAAAATTTGCATGCTTAATAAGAGCTTACTGTTTTCCTGACTACTAATAAAGTCTGTTCATAGCTGAAATCCCAGTTCCCCATTTACACCGATCAACCAGTACCCATGATCAAGAACTCACTATCAAAGGTTAAAGAAAATTCTGATTACTGTCTAAATCTGGTACAGGCAGATGTGGAAAGCAAGTCAAATGTTCTGATGGATTGTGATAAAGACCTGAAAATGTAAATTAAACTTTATGCAAATAACATAATATCTGAAGGCTTGCATTTCTAGTCATCATCAAGTAACCTTCTGTGTGCATAAGTTCCCCATAGAAATGAAAATTAAATTACATTCTAGCCAGATTCCAGATGTGAATATAATTTTAAAACTATGATCTCTTTAAGTTGAAGCAACAAGAATATTTTTCACCCTATAAACTTCAAAAATACCATTTATAATGTTGAGATGATATGCTTCAGTAGGAATACTGGGAAAATCTATAGACTCAAAAGATTCAGTGCCACGGAACACAATTATGCTTGCTGTGACTGAATTTTAAAACAAATGGTTGCTTCTCCTATAAAATCTCAAGTGTATACCAGATAGATTTAGGAAATTTGGGGTATGCTAACAGCCTATTTGTGCTGCTGTCATACTACAGTTTAAAAAAAATTCAGTCAGCATCTCCTATGAATATTACAAAAAATACATTTAACGAGAGCAATAGCAATGGCTGAAGGATAACTTTTAATATCTTTTTTTTAATGTAAAAAATTGATTTTGGAATAGCTGAAGTTTTAATCTTAAAATGTTGCAGATATGGTTGTTAATAAAAAACAAATTAAAAGAGCATGGAATTTTTACTAAAGTTTTTCCAAATAAGAAACTCATAATTTCAGCTCTGCTGAACACAGATACGTGCTTAGCAGCTTACAAGTTAGAGACAAAAAAAGATACACTTACATATAACTCACTCAAATTTGCCAAGTATGGATTTTCATCCTTCAGTTCTGCAGTAAAACTATACTCCTCTTAGGAATATTGCTTCAGCTTCAGTACAGCCAGGATTTTCTCTTGCATTCTGTTACCTTTACATGTATTTACTATGTTAGCCTTATTTCAGCAAAACATTTAAGTGTATATGTAAATTCATTCCTTCCCAAAATATATTTAATCTTTTACTTTAAACATATCCTTACTGCATTTCTGTCAGTGAAATATAAGCACCTGCTGAGGTACTGTTGTGGAACAAAGATCAGGTGAACATACTGCTGACCATAATGAGAAATTAAAATCAGGGCCTTAATTAGGTTTTAAGAGATGAAAGACAGCATTGTTTCTGAAAGGAATTACAGACTTTAATACCAAGTTCTATTCTGGACACTGTAACACCAATACTTTGCTTTTTATACACAAAGGGAGAATATTGAGAATGCTAAGTAAGTACTAATAAATTAAAATTAAATTGATGCTATGGATCTAGCATTAAGAAATTCCAATCTGCACTGCAAGAGCTGTACCTCTGGTTGAAAGTTGGTCTTTTCTATTTGTGTGGTTCCCAATTCTGCCGGTATTCTAAATATTCAGGACTTTGATTTATTCTTTTACTGATATTTGGTATGAAAGCTTCCACTCACATTTTCATCCTACTTTGCTATTAGAAGCAACCCAGAGGCAGCATAAATTTTTCCATAGAATTACATATGCAGGGTACACAAATACCCACATTTTCCATCACTATTACTGCCAATGCTTCAAAATGCAGACTTCGTTACTTCCGCGGATTGCTTGAGTTCCTCTGAATGCATGATTTTCAGAGCAGATATCCTGAAAACATTAGAGTTCATAGAAACCACAGGGTTGCTATGATTTCTCTAAGATGTGCAGCAGAACCACATTCCTTTGAGTGAAAAGTGACTCTTGGTGAGATAAACATTGTTCCAAAATAACAAAACCAACACTACAGAAAAAAACCCAAAACAACAAAACCGCTGCAGCAGAGGCTTCTGAAAGTTATCTTAGACACAGATTTTCACACCACCTGGGAAAAAAAGAAATAGAATTTATTTTGCACTACATTGCCTTTCTAGCTTTCTGATAAGTAAATGAGTGGTCAAAGAGAAATGTGTATGGCATTGCTGCCCATCTGCTCTCTGCTCAACTGGCCTTTGCTAACCAGAGTGGAACCAGGTACACAGTTGAAAACACAGAATGAGAAAGTGTACAAAGTATGGGAAAAAAACCAACCAAACAAGCAAACAAAAAAACCCAACTAACAAAAGAGTATTTCTGCTCCAAATTAAACTCCATGGTTTGAGAAAAATATGTAAAACCGTTTTTCAATATATGGACATTTCCATTAAGTTGTAGGGTTCACCATACTGGAGAAACAGCCTTAAGATAGTATGCTGAATTTTTTCTGGACTGTTCAATGTCTGGAATGTTTTTAAACATTGAAAATATTTCACTTCAGCATCTGGAACCAACATCCTTTCCTTCCATAGAATAAATACACCACAACTTGAACCGGTTAGTCATAAATCCAGTTGGACTTATTTCTGACCCTATTCCTTCAAAAATGCTTGTGTTCTTTCTTCTTGTTAAGGAATAGAGTGAGCCATTTTATAATTTATGCTAGAAGGTTTCATCTGATTTTGCATGATAAAAGTAATGCCTCCAATTTTAGCCAGCAATTGTTAAATTATGATTTCAAATCATGAGGCTGAGTGAGGATTACAGTCTGTGTGATGGTCACACCTCCCCAGACACACAGTTGCAGGTATTTTCTGCATAGATATCCTTAAAATGGGAAGTGTTTTAAAATGGGGAAGTGAGATTTAAGACATGTCTCTTTCAGAAAAAAAAAAACTGCTGAAAAGAAAAATTCCTTCTTTTGAGCAATGAAAAGCCATTTGCATTCTTAATTTCTGTGATTTCATTTCTTTAACATGAGTTTTACAGAACAGTTTAATAAATTAAAATGTAAATAGTTACTACCAAGATCACTAGACATCAGAAAAAGAATACTAGCCATGCTCTGATCCCAGTGGAAAACCTTGTTTAAGTGATGAAACCCTTACCGTGGAAATCTGGGAAAACTCTGTGGGTGGAATTTCTCATTGTCAGAACTTTCAATAAAAAAGCAGCTGCAGATACTGAAAACATTAAATAAAAATTGCCAACAAGCTGTCTTACCTGTGTGCACTCTACAGAAAGGAAGGGCAAACAAGAACAGGTAGTGTTTGTACATCAGTCAAAACCCTGACAGCTACCGTGTAACATTTGACAACACTGACATGTGCTGTACTCCCTAAGATATTCCTCTAACTGAACCATAAAAAGACAAATAAATTAGTAATAGTACCTCGCCTGTCAATGTCCTTTCTTGCAGACTCCTCACACTGTTGATTATCATTGTTTGAAGTGATTCATCAGTACATTTACTTTCTGAGGAAAAAAAGGGATACTGTATTATTTTATTACTTTTAAAAAACACAGCAAAATAAGAGGCACCTGGTTCCTCATCATCACTTATTCATTTCTAGGAAAAGGACAGACAAAAATCAGCATAATGCTTTCCTACAGATCAGATTTTGCCTCCATTCTGCCGTGTTGTAGATGAAGCTTCCCCAACCAAACCAATATTCCCATATGAGAAATAAATCATATGGTCAACCACTACTTGTCAGATTTTGTCCATATATCTGCTGCACAGCAAGCCAAGATGATATTTTTTCTTAATTTTTTTTTTTTTAGAAATAGAATACGCTTGTCAGTGATTTTATTTTCATACTTTATCTTTGCAGCTTGAGGCATAATCGTTGTGAAAATGAATATGGCTGGAAGAGCTCTGAGTGTGCTAATGAGTATTAATGGTCCTGATGAGCCTCACCCAGAGCCCAGCCTACAGGCTCACTCTGAGCTCAAGTGTGAGCTGTGCCAAACTGAAAAGGAAATAATATGCAAGTAAGAGAAATATTTGCACAAGTCTTTAAACCTTAGTTGGCATTAAATTCTGATGAGATGAATAACTGCGTTGTGGGCTTCAACTGCATTCAAGTCAAAGTTTGTCATTAGAAAAAGAAAATAATAAGAAAGGCCCTGAATAGATAGCACTTTTATTCAGGGCATCTATAAATAAACATATGCACCCACTCATAAGACTGTGGTACTAAAAATATGGTTTATTGGTTAAAATGTTATGCATGCAAATTAGGTGGTGCAGGTTTAGCTTTCAGCATATAATAAAGGGATTGTGTCTTAGAATTGCCATAAAGCATATTATATGTAAATAGTTTACAGACATTCACTTCTTACCTATGTTTTATATTTTTATATTATGCAGTGGCTCCAGGCTGACACAGGAAACTCCCAAACCAGGCTGAATCTGAGCCATTGATAAAGTAATTTTGCCTGTATTTTCTTGTTCTACTCAGAAAGAACCAAAGGCAATCATTTTCTCTTTTTCTTTCTTTTTTATGTTTTTATTTTTTTTTTCTTCTTTTAATAATGATTCAACTTCTCCAAAATATATTTGTCTGGCAGTTCAATTGTCTTGCTTCTATCATACATTCAGTGTTTGCTACATATCATCCTGTTTAATAATCATTCAGGACGTGTACCCAGCTTTCTACTTCCAGTATTTCTGCTAATCTCTGGACTACATTATTATAGTTGGACAAACTAAATAATCCTGATCTGCTTGGCTTATACAGAAAAGAAAATATTCAATTTTATGATATTTTTATTCTGTTCTTTTATGGCATGCAATATAACTCTGAGGAATAGAGAACGTTTTGGAGAGTCGCATGTCACACAGATGCTTGACCACTGCTGCAGAATTCTGTATCATTGTGCTACATCACTGAATTAGTGCATCCTGCAAACAACCTTTCTTGTAATTGAGAAATATAATTCTGCATAGAATAATAAGTTGAAAACTCATTTACTTCTTCCACTAGGCTGTGGAATGCTGCTTGCATGTTTAAGGGGTTGTGCTACTATTTAGTAAGACATTATTTAAGCAACTTTTATTTAGTCATTGCCTGACTTTCTGTAGTTTTTCTCACCTATTATCTAGTACAAGATAATATTTATTATCTTTACGGGAACTTCATCAAGTCACACTAAAGCCACTGAAGTAATGGAATATCATACTAATCACTGAAAGCAGAAATGTCACAGACAAGAAATATAGCTACTTACCTATAGTCTCCAATAAATTATGCGCATACTACTGTGATTTATATGCTTCCTGTTTCATAGACATGTATAGCTAACATTTCTACAGCCATAACACAAAAATTGCATAACTTGTTCTTGTCCACACTTGGTTGCTTATGGCTTTTCTAGATTTACAAACAGTAAGTGTTTTCAGCGTAAAAGCAGGATGTAGTACACACTTATGGGTTTCCTTTATTTAGATTCAGTAAGAGCATTCATCTGGTCTTTGGAACTATAAAGTGTTCCCAGATTTCCTTGTCATGGTTAGCTTGTGCATCCAGTTCTTTCTCAGCTGTCTTATAAATATTTTCAGATAGCTACATTATGAAGTTTTAAAAGTTTCTCATGATTAGCAATTGGTAAGCACAGTAATTAAAATGAACTTGAAGAGCAAGTGAAACACACATCAGAATAACATGGTAAGAACTTTAAAAACTTTATTTTCAGATTATTCTGGACAGCTTGTATTAGTGGCCACTAACCTTTAACTGTCTTCTTTTACCCGTATGATTTCTGAAGATAATATATTAGCATCTAACAATCTCTCCAGGCTTATCTCACTTGAACATAAATTTATGATGGATCTCCCACTAAGTAGCTACCTGCTTTCACTTCTCAGTCTTATTTTTTAGGTAACTTATTTTCTTTTTAGCTATGAAAGGATCTTTTATTCACATTGATTTGCTCTAAAATACTGCTCTCTTCAGGTTAGTGAATGAGAAAGAATTTTTTTATTGTGAATATAAAGCCTAAATAATAACTTACTTTCCTTATTCTTTATGAAGATAATAAAGTTTCATGAATCTTAGGGATGATAGAAAAGCCAAAAGGTATTAATTTATCAAAGAAGTGTAGAAAAAAATACTCTCATTTTCTGGATTTTAGGTCATTGACATAAATTGAAAAATTTAGAAAACCATATAGCTACTTTTATGAAAAAGTATAAGTGAAAAATTACTTCTTATTTCAAAGAAACAGTGTTAAGCCAATCTTAAAATCAGCATTACTTACTGCTCTTGTCTTTATGCATATCTGAATAAGCAATTTAAGCAAATCAAAATAAAAAAAACCATATGACTGCATACATGTAAGAAACTAATTCAAGCCAACCTACTAAGTATGAAATACAACTATTTCATTGTTGAAAGCGGAAGTAAAAGAGAACAGATATACTGGCATTTATGTTACAGTCCTATCCAAAGGATGTGATATGATATGATATAATATATACTAGATTATCACAACTATGTGCTCATCTCAGAATTTTTATAAGCACAAAACAACAAATGTGTGACTTTTTTAACGTGGTTGATTTAAAAGGTTGATTCTCCTTGAAGCAATCTTTCAGTACTGTGATATTGAATGTAGAGATGTGGAAAAAATTGTAAATTATTTTACTTAGCAATTAAGGAAATCATGACAACATTTTGAGAACGTATATGGTACAATAGATGCAACCTATGTTTCATTGGCTAGAGAGAATGGGCTTTATATATCTCACTTGAACCCACATGGCAGAATTTTAGATTAATGGAAATGAAGCAAAAGACAACTTCAAGATAGTCTTCATCACTCTTACCTAGATAGAGGGAATGGTGCAGCAGGACTCAAATAGAAAAATTAAATACAAGTTCTTTTTGTTTACCAGATAGATAACACAGCTGTAGAAGTTCTTAGCCAGCTAACAGCTGTAAAGAATTGTCATGGCTTAACCCCAGCTTGCAACTAAGCCCACACAACCATCCACTCACACCTGTGGTAGGATGGGGGAGAATTGGAAGAGTAAGTGAGAAAAACATTGGCTGAGAAAAAGACAATGTAATAGGTAATGCAAAAGCTGTGCATGCAAGCAAAGCAAAACAAGGAATTCATTTACCACTTTCCATAGGCAGGCAGGTGTATAGCCACCTCCAGGAAAGCAGGGCTTCATCATCTGTGACATTATTTTGGAAAGACAAACACCACAACATCAAATATCACCCCTTTCCTTCTTCTTCCCCCAGATTTATATGTTGGTCAGGACACTGTATGGTATGGAATATCCCTCTGATCAGTTGGAGTCACCTGTCCCAGTTATGACCCCTCCCAACCTCTGATGCACCCCCTGTTTATTTACTAGTGTGAAAGGCAGAAAAGGTCTTCACCCTGTGTAAGAACTACTCAGCAGTAACAAAAACTGTTCCTGAAATACCCCTGAAATTCCAGTACTATTTTCAACACAAATCTAAAATGCAGCCTAATAATAGCTGCTATGGAGAAAATTAACACTGCCCCATCCAAAATCAGCACAAAAATATAATGCGTAATATTTATTTTTGGAAGTGAGTAAATGATTGGGTATTAAGTATGACTAGTGTTCTTTTAATCTCACAAATATTATGACAATTTCTGAAAAGAATTAAAACCAAAAGATAGTAAACTAAATATTGCACTCGTTATGAATGTCATGGTTTAAGCCCAGTCATAAGTCAGCCACGCAGTCATTAGCTCACTCCTCCTCTTCCTCCCCTCCACTCCCGGAGGGATGGAGAGGAGAATTGAAAGAATGGAACTCCCACAGGTTGAGATGAGAGCAGTCCAATAACTAAGGTATAAAACAAACCACTGCTGCTACCACCAAAAAAATAATGATAAGGGAAAAACAAGGGAAGAGAATACAATCATTCACCACCCACCAACTGATACCAAGCCCGACTGAGCAGTGATCTAACCCTTCCAGGTAACTGCCCTGAGTTTACATAGTGGACATGGCATGCTGTGGTATGGAATACCTCTTTGGTTAGTTTGTGTTTCTGCTTCCTCCTGGCTTCCCCTCCTCCCTGACAGAGCATGAGACTCAGAAAGTCCCTGGTTACACTAAACATTACTGGGCAGCAGCTAAAAACATCAGTGTTATCAACCCTGTTCCCAGGCTGAAAGTCAAAAACACAGCACTGCGCCGGCTACTAAGGAGAAAAATGCCTGCTACTGCTGAACTCAAGACAATGAAGAAAAAGTAATTTTAATATTAATTAAAAAAAATGAGAAAGAAGGAAAAATGAAAAGCAGAAAGGCTGGAAACCTCAATTTTTTTTACTTAATGTGAGATTCTTCCTCCCCATTTTTAACAGGATTTTGCTCAGGAAATTGCTTGAAAACTAAGTCCAACAAATGTTCTGTTCATCTCGTCTATGAAGCTCTTTTTTATTTTATGAAACATTGTTATTTATGTTAAAAGCCTGAACAGTAGAGATTAATTACTTGTGAAGTACATCTGATAGCTCTGAGGATTCTTTGGATGATAGTGGTGGCGACTCACTGTATCGTAAATTTGTGTAAATTTAATTAAAACATATCTGTTTCACAGGGCCAGTTCCATGCTGGCAGAGTTCCTTGTTTTTCATACCTCTTAGAGCTTACAGCTTCACACTAGGAAGAATGCTAGGAACATAGTATCATTTATGCATCACATTACAAATTCATCTATGACGCACCTATTGATGTTGGCAACTAAGAAGGGAATTTGGTTCTGATAGTCTAGCTTTGCCCCAGAATAAAAGCAGACTATCCATGATTCTTTTCTATTGTAAAAATGTGCATTTTGATGGGAAGAATTCAGAACAGTTTTGGAAATAAGGATTCTGCTAGTAGATATATATCCTTACGCAACTGCTAGTGGGCATGCAGATATTTCTAAAGTTTATTTCTTCGATATTTTCAAAATCAAATGAAGATGAGTTCTCCTTATTCAGGCTTCCATTTCTTTGTTGTTAAAAGGAACGAAATATTCTCTAGTCTCTTTAGAATAGAGTTAAGGGAGAGAACACTGGAACTGGTGGGTTTTTTTTTTAGTTTACATGTCTTGGCAAGAAAAGCTTAGTCATATCTGACTGAAAATCAAGGACCATTCAATCTAGGCCTGAATGTACCGGACCTCCGTCACCTTTCACTGAATGTAGGCAAGATAAATCACTTAAACTTCCTCCTCTATCATCTTCCCAATAATATGCAGGATATAGCCTTCTACTTGGGAAAAGAAATAATGGATTTCTTCATGATTCTCAACAGTCCGAAAAAGATGCAGCTATCCACTTGTTCTTTATTCAGTCATTCTCCAGTGCTAGAGAGCAACACAATACTATTTCAGTGTGGACCTATTCAGCTTCCTGTGTGCTGCAGTTAAGCTTCCTTCCCTAATCTGTACCTGTTGTTCATCATGAACAGACAAATGATACAAGTTTAAGAGAGAAACTAAGAGTTCAAGATTTTAACTTCTGCAAGCTAGGATTTTTCATGCCACGCAGGGTTTCTCCTGAAAGCACACTTGACATGTTGAAGTTCTGGGCTCTGGAAATTTATTCTAGTCTAGGTTGAAAAGGTTATTTCTATTGTGTGAGTCCTTGCAATTCCAGATAATTTTAGCAGTAAGAATGTTGTCCGGAATAAAGCACTTTTCATGTTGTGCAGTGTGGTATCAGTAACCTTAATTGTGAGTGACAATTTTTAGCACATTTTAATGGAAATTCCCATACATCCTATGCACTAACTAAGCATCAGACACCTCTATATCTGAGACGACACAAGGAGACAAAAAAACTGAAGCAGCTAGGCCTAGATCCAAACCTTTTAAACATCAATGCAATCTTTTAAGTTAAAAACACAGGTACCTACCACAGACAGAGGAACACCAGTTTGTTCCAGAAGGTTATTGAGTACTGAACTCATCTGAACTACAGTTAGGTCCTTCAAGAGTTAGGCAGGATGAAATTGGACACCAAAGATTAAGTCACTTAACTATTCTTTAATTCTCAAAGTACTACAGAAGATATGCAGCTGATCTAAGAACTGACTTCCAGTCAGTTCTAATTGCCTTCGTTTCTCTTCGCTGATCATCCAAATGGAAGAAAAAGATATGGGTATGCATGTGACAGTCCTAACAAAGCTGAGGCTTCCACTCTGAAGTTAAGACATATTTTAATTGTAGCTTCCCAAATCACCAATTTGCAGACTCTAAAATGACACTACACCTGGTAAGGAAAAGTAAATCCCCTTTTGCACCTAAAAGTAATACCTAAGCAGCAAAAAATAATTTTACAAGGTCTTTTTAATTATTCTCCATAGTAACCTTTTAATTTTAGGATCACCATATGTACACCCTTACCTAGAGATATCACTTTAAGTTTGTATGCCACATTAGGGCCTTATTGTTCTGGATTGCAAAGGGATGCATTATAACGCCACACACTTTGCTGTTTATGTTTCCTTGGCAAATAAAAACCCACAAAATAACAACAAGAGCAACAACAACAGCAACGACAACAAAAAACCCACCAAATACTGCCACACCATACCATTAACAGTGATTGTACTAAGGTCATTTTTTTCATTTTAACAAACAGAATAAAAGCCTCACAAAGCCAATAAAATGCAGAGCAGAAGTGTTACTGGGTAGAAGTTTGCAGAGAGGCAGTTGTAGAAATTCAGGCTTGTTTGCTGTTGACATCACAACATGAATTAAATTATCAGTTACTAATACAATACCAGAAACACTGTTCTGTTTGTTATTAGGTTACTTCATCTTCCACTTAAATTGCAGTTATAGGCTTTAATATCTGACAGTAGTTTGATTTTGGTCAATCTATACAGCATCAATACTTGAAGACAAGGTCCCTGGGTTAATCAGCTGGAAATAATTTCTGGAAGTTTTAGCTAATCAAATTTGTACATACAATCAAGTGATTATAATGCTACAGTAAGTTTTTGAACAGATGTCTGATAGTATAGAAGCCTCTTTCTAGTATTTAAATCCCCCTTGTTCAGTAATCACACAGGTTATTAAAACATACTTTTTTGAGTGACCTAACTAAAGCATTGTATCAACAACAATCAAAGCATTCATCCTTCTACTGATGAGAATTTCCAGCCTTTAAATGCAATATGAAAGCACAACAGGCTTTTAATAAAATTATGATATCTGCTGAGAAGTTAGCCTTAAGCATTTATTGAAAAGGCAAATAGGATTTCATACACCACCATGTAAACTTCCTAACTGTGGATTTTCTTTTATTGCCTTTTTCAGCAGGTAAAGCAGACTGTCAAAATTATTACCCTGGAATTGTTGTTTAATTCATTGTTAAGACTTCATAATAATGGAAAGCCTAGGAGTCAGATCACAGGCTTTTAATAACTTAGCTGTCTCCTGGTTAAGCTATGATTCCCTGCAGCCCTGACAGACTTTTGTTAAACATAGTCTTAGTCTTCTTGTAGTTAGAGAACATAGTTTCTGGGTTCTGAATGCTGCTACTCAGTAGAAGATTCACTGTGCATCTGGAAGCAGAAGTAAGGTTTACTCTATCCTTTCAGATTGGATTTATTGCCCTATGAGATAATTCTTTTCGCAATGTTTAAATAGCAAAGACCATACTCAACCTTGACAGGTCCTCCAGATTCTGCTTTTCAGACTGCGTTCTGAAGGTGCATTTCTGCTTGCTAGCAAGCCTAAGAGAAATGGTGGTACTGACTTTACCTTTACAATAACATTTTCCAATTAGAAAAACCCGATTCATAAAAATCTGTGATAAATTATTTTAAAATTAATTTTGATTGAAGTCCTGCAATTTTTTTTTTTTTGTGGGTTTTTTGTTTGTTTGGTTGGTTTGGGTTTGTTTGTTTGTTTGCTTTACACCTGCAGGAGAATTGTCAAATGTTATTTCTTTTTCTTTCCCACACTTTATCTCTTCACTATGACCTTTCTGGAGAAGGTTGGGGAGAGAAGAAAAAAAGAAATAATTAGTTTAACCATAAAGGTAAGAACCAAAGTTGTAAAACTCTAGTTCATATAATAATGGTATCCTCTTAATATGACAGGAGGGAGATCTATTTGGAGCCTTGAAAGCTACACCAACAATGAACTTCTGTAACTGAAATGTTAATCAACTTTTAACATATCTAATTTTTAGTACAGTTAAAGAGAAAATATTTTATAATCTGAAATTAAATGAGAGCTAGAACAATCAAAAACTAGATTTTGGTTTTTACATGGGTGATCATTTTTACTGAGTTTATATTCACCACTGCACAAAAAAAAATGTTTAATGGATTTGCACACAAAAAGAAACAGAACTGATGTGACTGCACCTGTATCTTTTGTTGAACAGAAAGTAACCGAGCAGCTCATGCATGAGATGCGTGTTTGTAAGATACTGTCAACTTGTTTAACTCTTCTGTGACATTTTGTATAGATATTTCATAAACTGCCATATCAATCGCAAGCTAGCTAGCATCTCATTAAGAATTTTGTATAAAAAGGTACAGGTTAAAAATATCTACTCTGCATATACCCATTCTTTCTAAAGGCTGGCTTCTCTTCTGTCATAACTTTTTAACAGCTGTGTGTAAAACAGCATTATGATGCTCAGAAGCCATTCAAAATGACCAATGGCAAGAAGTGTTCTTTTCTAACATAGTAATTACATTAGACTTGAAAATTGGTTTGAGAGTATCTTTGGTTGAGGTTTTCCTTGCTTTGTTTTATGGAGAGGAAATATTGCCAGTTTGTACTGCAAATTAATAGAGCAGACTTTCAGAACCCAGACAGCATTCCCATTCTGGACTAATGGAAAAAACACCAGCTAGAAAAAAAGATAATAAAATTTCTGTCCACTGTGTGTAAACTGAGTCCCTTTATACGTTTGGTTAATTTATAAAATATTAAAAACAAAACCTTATTTTGGAGGGAATTGTATTTCTGTCCATGAACCCCAATACGTTGCAAGCACATTTTAGACCTACAGTGTGCTGGGAAGTAGAAGACTCTACATGTCAAAATTAATCCTCTAGAAACCCTGATCATGCTATAGTCTTATTGAAAATCTTGATGAACATCAGAAATTTTATTCTTCCTTGGCATGACCTTTTTTAATATTTTAAATTTAACTTTTTGAAAAATACTCAGTGTGAGTAGAAAATAAATGCTACTAATCCCACTGTCCATATCATTTAGACTGAGGTTTCAATCTTTGGTTGGCTTTATGGTTTTTTTCTTCCTCTTAATTTTGCATATTTTTTTACTAAGAAGTAACAATATAATAATTAAAAATTATTAGCAGTATATGTTTCAACTAAAAATATAAACTGTGCATTATAATTGAAAGAAAAGTTCATTAACACTGAATTCACTAACTCTTGACGAAAAAGTTCTGAAATGTCTTATTTCAACACTTTGATGCACTTAATTTTATTTTTCCAGTTTAAAAATAAAAATTAACTCAGAAATTTAAACCAGTCCAATAGATTACAGCAAAAATTTTTTTTTAGCACTTTCTGAAGCTTTTTCTCTTGGCCTGGTTAGAACCTTTTATGACTGTTCTTGAGTCCCATTTAGGGTTGTAAATGACCATAGGAAACATGAAGAACTGGAAAATCTTCTTCAAGGTCTCCAATTAGTATCTTACATTTTAAAGCTTGGCTAGTAGAAGAACACGGTTTGAAAATGGTTAATAAATATATGAAAAAATATTTTCTGTCTCCAGTGAACAATCTTGATGTGGATTTTTATAAGCACTTTGCGTTTATACATGTGGGAAAAAAAATCCAGAGCAAAACCTGCTGTAACTACTTAGCTGTATTTGCAAAATGTTTGCATGATGCACAAAATATGCATATCTTGGTGCAGAATGATTATTTCCCATCTTAATTCTTGTAGACTATGCATGACAAAAGGTGTGCAATTAAGTTATTAGGCCTTCTTGCCTGATCTTAAGTTAATTCCCTATTTCAAGTTGAGAAGCACACAGTGCATCTCTTACTTCTTTGTCCACATTACAAATGGTCTGCATAGCATCTGTGTGCAAGTTTGTGCATATGTATCTACCTGCTGATACATACCCACATAATCCATACCTTGCACTGAAATTACTACTAAGTAGTACATCAGATTCACCATTAAATTGCATCTGCTTTGTACTGCTCCATCCAATATAAACCATCTGTATGCAAGTCTCATCTGGCTCATTCAGATGGGTTTACAGCTATTTTGTCTTGGTGACACCACACAAATCAATCCACATATATTGATGAGACTTAGCCAATGCCTCCTCAGAAATTTCCCAAAATGTATAAGAAAATCTAACCTTTCAACAGTATTTTGACCATTCACCTTAAAAATCAGAATCTGAAGAGATAAGGTCATATTAGTGAAGATAGTCAGTAAAGATTAATCATTTCAATAGTACATCTGTAAGAAGTTAAAGTACACTGCAGCAATTAAACTCATGAATATAGGTCAGCATTCTAATCCCATGTCTAGTTTAATCTGATCTTAAAAAAAGGACAACTTTGAAATATTACAATTTTTTCTCAGTGAAAATCCATTGTAAAGGTCATGTGAAATCAAAATATCTAAAAAACAGATGAAATCCATTTTGTAAGCAAAACAAGCCTCGTCAGAGAGAATCTTGTAAATGATCTGTAGCTTAAAAATATCTTTCTGCCTATTCCTGAAAAGGATCTTCATAAGATCAGAGGCCTGTAAAAAAGCAGAACCTTTCAACATCTGTTGCTGTGTTGCATGAAGGCAAGACAAAGATAAATTAATACCATATGCAGAGGAATATCATTCAAATATTCAGATCTGTTGGAATTTTCAAAAATAGGTTGTCATACTTGTGTAATAAATAAAATCAAAGGATTTTTTTTTAATTCTTAACCTGAAAAATTAACAAATCCCTCAATCAAAAAATAGAAAAGTATGATTTTATATATACATATCTATTACATTCAAGGAAGGAACTGGTGTGTAAAATAAAAGAGTAAGTCTGAAAAGAATCATACAAAAAACTATTGAGATTGAATGATGTCTTAGAGGAATCAAGACAAAGTAACATAAGAATATTCCTATTTGCCTTTGGCCTTTGTATTTTTGCCTAGTTTTGAGACACAGTAACATTTCACAAAACTCTTCTGTCAGGAAAGGTTGTTTCTTAGGAAGGTTATATCCTAGGCTATGGCTGGTAAATTTTTCTTTCATTCTACAGAATAGTCTTCATTTGTGTATTCCCATAAAGAAACAGACAATTCAGGTATCGTGGGCTCACATTACATTTCATGAGCAATCAGGTTACAGGATATCACCAGAGCAAGATGATGACGTACAAAGGAGTCGCTCAAATTTCATGCTTCAGTACATACTGGCCTTTTCAGATTACTGTCCTTGTAGCTTCACATTATGTTCTGTTGCAGTACTGCCCTCCAGATATCCTACTCCTAGGATACCTCAACCATGTGTTCTTTCTTAGCAGTGGGTTCTTACCCTGGATTGTTCAGTCATTTATTTTTCTCTATATTGTCCCAGACAGAGGTCAGAATTTGCTCAAAGATATTTTACTGATAGAACAATGTATCTCCCAGTGTTAACTGTAATTCTAAATGTAAAGCTTTGTTTCTGCTTGTGTCTGCTGTAAGACAGAAGAGATACAGAAGAAATGGTTCTCCTTGATTCTTTCAGTCAGGGATATTAAACTATCCAACTGTTTATAGAATAGAGCGGTAATTACGATACAGCCAAATTAAGGGAAAAGCTTAAGATCTTTTAGCTAGTTTAATTGATTTTGAAAAATTGATGACTATTTGGGCAAGAAAAAAGAATGTTTAAATGTTAAAAACAAGCATAGGTGACGGACAAATATCCTTTTAATAAAATGGTGTTCAAAACACAAAGTTCATACAGAAAATAAAAACAAATCAACATTCTCTGATGTTGCTAGCAGTCATTCACTCAGAATCATAGAATACTTAGGACTGTAAAGGACATTAAGATCAACTAGTTTCCAAACCCCTGCCATGAGTAAGGATGCTTCACACTAAACCATGCCATCCAAGGATCTCCCCTATCTGGTTGTCAGTACTGCCACGGATGGAGCATCCCCCAATTCTTTCGGCAACCTGCTTCAGTGCCTCACCATAGAATCATAGAATCATAGAATTATGGAATAGTTAGGGTTGGAAAGGACTTCAAGATCATCTAGTTCCAACCTCCCTGCTCTGGGCAGGGACACCTCACACTAAACCATGACACCCAAGGCTATGTCCAACCCGGCCTTGAACACTGCCAGCGATGGAGCGTTCACAGCTTCCCTGGGCAACACATTCCAGTGCCTCATCACCCTTACAGGAAAGAATTTCTTCCTCAGGTCTAATCTAAACTTCTCCTGTTTAAGTCTGACCCCGTTACCCCTTGTCCTCTCTTTACAGTCCCTCATGAAGAGTCCCTCCCCAGCATCCCTATAGGCCCTTTCAGATACTGGAAGGCTGCTAGGAGGTCTCCACGCAGCCTTCTCTTCTCCAGGCTGAGCAGCCCCAACTTTCTCATCCTATCTTCATAGGGGAGGTGCTCTAGTCCCCTGATCATCCTCGTGGCCCTCCTCTGGACTTGTT
>JASSUY010022487.1:0-11828 GCA_032466535.1 Forpus xanthops
TCCAGTCTGTCCATATAATTTTTATATAGCAGGGACCAAAACTGAATGCAGTATTCCAGGGGTGGCTTGACCAGAGCTGAGCAGAGTGGGACAGTAACTTCTCTGTCTCTGGTGATGCCTGTGTTGATCTCCTCAGCAAAGTAAATCCCAGCCTGTGCTGCACTTTCATCAACCCTCATGGGAAAAGTGTTTTATTATGTTTAAGTTGGATGTCCTATATTTCTATGTATACCAATTTTCTTTCAGTCTGTCACTGAGTATCACTGAGAAGAGTCTGGCTCTGTTGTCCTTACTCCCCACTATTAGTTTTCTGTATGCATTATAAGATTCCCCCAAGCCTTAATCTCCTTCTTGAGATTAAACAATTCCAGGTCTCTTATCCTGTCCTCACATCTTAGGTGCTTCAAAGCCTTAATTGCATTAGTGGCCTATCACTAGACTTGCTCCAGTATGCCTATGTCTTTCTTTTACTGGAGAACATACGTGTGGACCAAATATTCTAGATATGAACCTTTTAAATTGTGTTATTTTGATCTCTGCTTAATTGCAGAATCATAGAATTATAGAATGATAGTATAGTTAGTGTTGGAAAGGACCTTTAGATCACCTAGTTCCAACCCTCCTGCCATGGCCAGGGACACCTCACACTAGACCATGTCGCCAGAATATAACCTCTAGATTTTTTTCCATACATTTGCCACTGTATCATGTACAAAATTAACAGTTACCATCTTTGTGATATTTATGTTCAGAAGAAAAGTTCTGACACTGAATATTATCTTCCTTGTATTATCTAAGGAAGAAGGAAAGAAGGCAGAAGTAATGGCTGATGATAGTGCATCTTGCTGCCTGATTGGAAGTCTGAGCTCTCAGTACGGTGGAGACACATCTATCCTATACAGCCAATGGGACTTGCACACCAGGGAGCAGAAAGTCAACCAGATAGTATTATTGAAGGTGATGTCTTCTTAAACTTGTATTACTGCAGTGACATTGTCTTGGTTCTCACAGCAGTCACGGCCACTGTTAGATTTTGAGCATACTGACAGCTATACAATGAAGAGTCATGTAGGTCTCGGAGCTACTGAGGTGAAAGCTGATAAATGCACATGGTGCAGTAGAGAGCCATGTGGATTTGCCAGCTCAGGTCTGGAAGAAAAACATTTTCATGGAATTGTTTATCCAATTTGAGGATATCTGTGTTTGCTCACTGTGCTTGAAGAGTTTGTATAGCCAAAGCTAGCTTATACATCTCAGCATGCCCTGTGCAAACGTGACTTCTTCCCTATTATTTGCTATTGAATGAAAGATCAGCTGGATCCTCACACCATTTCCTTTCTCTCTAGTCTTACCATCCCTTTATTTGGGGTCTTTCATGTTCCTGTTATTTATTATTCATTACTAGCAGACTCTCTTCTCTTATATCAGACAGTTTATTAGGTAGTAAACATGCTACAGAATAGGCTTCTTACAAAGATGATCTACAAGGATATAAGTGGTTAAACTATTATAACTCATTGCCTCCTCAGAGCTCTTTAAGTCTGTAAGTGGTAGCAGAGCTCAATAATTATGCATTTTAATACATAAAATCTAGTAGATAAGCTAGTGTTTAAAGTAAATGGGGAAGAAACACAAGGAGCTCTTTTAGATGTAAGCTTGGATGTATCAAGTTCTTTCTACTGTATGGCTTTAAAGATGTGTATTATATATCCAAGTGTAAATAGCTCTTCAATGTTCCTGGTCAACACAGTGAGCTTGCTGATAGCCATGTGACTGAATAGACATTGAGCACAACCTTTCTTCTCCCAGCAGCATTGTACCTTACCTGCCAGCCTGCTTTATTGCATCCTAACTTGTTATTATATTGGAAATAAATGAAATGTGTCCAACATGGACACAAATATTTATTACAATGCAAATTGCAAGCAGTGGAGCATCTCAAAACATGAAGTTTAAATAGAATTGAAATCTTTTTCATATTTCATTTTAGTAAATTGACACAGTAGGAGACACACATGGTTTGCTCTCTTAATATTCTACTTGGCTGTGTTGAGATCAATTAACTAAAGAAAGAATTTAACCACTAAGAATATATACTTGTTAAAAACATTTTAAGGTCTCAGGTGTTTTTAAATATTAGCTTCCAATGTTTATTTACTTAATGGGCAGATTTTACTTATATATGTCAGACAGAAAAGCGCATGAATGCATATTGAAACTGCAGGTTGCATCACTTAGAAATCAGGTATGTACTTAACTTTGCCTCCCCGCACCTGTGATTTACAATCTATATATTTATAGGTCACATGTTTTTTTCTTTGAAGCCCCTTCTTCTTTCAGCTGATGAGTGCAAAAACCAATAAATGTAAGGCAGCTGATTTTTTATCTAGTTTTAGCTGCAGTATGTTTCATTCAGAATCCTTGTCAAATGGTAAATACATTGAAAAAAAAGGAATAAAAATTTCTAGGGGAAACAAAAAAACCCACAAAAAAAACCAGATAATCTGCTCACCTCTATTTAATAAATAGATTGAACTTGGCCCTTAGGATTTTCACCAAAGGGCTTTACTAGTTTATCCCCCTGTCACACATACAAATACACATTTATGATTCTGGTGGCTTGAGGGATTACGTGTAATCGTGGATGGGTATGACCTGTGCAGCATTGCTGTTTCTTTTTTTTTGGTATTTCAGGACATCATTTACAACTTGAAAACTGCTTTTAATAAGGAATTTGACAAAGTTGCACGACAAAAGGAGCAGGACATAGCACGAGTGAAAGAAAGAAACCTGAGGATCCATGAAATCTTGGCACAGCTTGAACTCCAAGTGGAAGTGTGGGAGCCATCTCTTACAGACGATGAGATGCCAGAGCGTGCACTCACTGTTCAGGATTCAGAGGTGTCTGAAAAATGAATCCTTCTGTTTCACCCACTCAAATACAGTTCTCTAACTCTTCTCATTTTCAGACATTGTGTCAGTACAGAGATGCCTCTGTACTTACAATCATCTTTTTGAGTCTTTTGCTTCCCTTTCCTTTTGAAGGAGAAAGCTCATCATAAGACAATCTGAAATGAATAAATGCATACAATCTTAATTTATTGCTATTAAAAGTTTTTAATTGCCCATAACTTAGATAGAAATTCCCCCTGTTCCAGACAGTAAGATTCAAACCAGGCTCACAGGGATTACTTCCATAGATAAGGGTTTCTGTGTTTAATCTGAGCACCATTTTGAATGTAAATATTTTCAAACTAAGTATTTAGGTACTAAAAGATATTGACTATTTTACTTATAAATTAAATTGATAATTTATAAGGAAACACCGTATTTCTTAAACAATATATTGTGCTGATCTCACTGCTCTTTTGGTTAGACTTTCTTAACTTCTCTCTACTCCCCCACCAGTGCATCATATTCCACTGTCAGAAAAGGTATGCACAAAACGCAATTCATTTCAACAAAAATTAGGGTAGTTTGTATTTTAGCATTTATAAATGTATCTTTGGGAGCTGTTTAAAAAAGGGCAATTTTCTTCTTGAGGAAAAGTAAAAGTGAGGAAACTCATAGGCTGAGATAAAAACAGTTTAATAATTGAAATAAAATAAATTGTAATAATATAATAATAACAATAGCAGTAACACTAAATTGTAATGAAAAGTAAAAGAGAAGAATAAAAGCCCAGAAAAAAGTGATGTCAATGAAAAACAATTTCTCAACACCAATCAACCAATGCCCAGCCTGCTCCCGAGCTTGGGTCAACTTTCTCCCTAGTTTATATGCTTAGTGTGACATCATATGGTATAGAATATCCCTTTGGACAGTTTGGTTCAGCTGTCCTATCTGTGTCCCATCCCAGCTTCTTGTGCCTGCCCAGCCTCCTCACTGGCAGGCAGCATGAGAAGCTGAAAGTCCCTGACTTTGTGTACCACTGCTCAGCAACAACTAAACATTGATGTGTTATGAACATTACTCTCACCATAAATCCAAACCACAGCACTATATCAGCTATTAGGAAGAAAAAAAGCTGAAACCAGGATGCCCACCTTTACAAATGTTCTTAGTCCACATGTGATCATGTTTGGAGAAAAGAATCCTGATATGAATGTCATTTTCTTCCTTCAGATTAAAGCTGAAAAATACTTGACTCAAGAAGAGAGAGAGAAAGCAGAAATGCTGGCTAGGCTTGAAATGGAAAGACAGCTTGCTGCTATGGTACTTTAAGTAGTATCCTTTTACTGAATAGCCCTTTGTCTCTGGTTAAGCTTATTTTGTTAATGTAGCACTGGAATATTCCAGTAAAGTAGTATGGAAGAATAAATTTCGAATGGTAGGTAATGATGATGAGTTCCTTTTTACTCTTATTATAATTTACAATCACATAGTCCTTTACTACATAGACCATCTGGGGGAAGAAAAGTGTTAGGTTCTCAATTTTTAATGTGCTTAGTGGCAATTAAAATATCCTATCAGGTGACTGGGAACTAGACACATTTCTAAATACATGCTATTGCTCAGTCAAGAGCTTGGTGCTTGATAGGTGTTTGCTGATCGAGCAACCTCTAT
The DNA here is from genome assembly GCA_032466535.1 of Forpus xanthops. Classification (NCBI taxonomy): domain Eukaryota; kingdom Metazoa; phylum Chordata; class Aves; order Psittaciformes; family Psittacidae; genus Forpus; species Forpus xanthops. Next base: position 4,567 of record JASSUY010022487.1, read on the forward strand.
TCTTCAGGGATCAGAATAGAAGATCTTATTGCTTTCCTCTGGCTTTAAAATACATCTGTGAAAAGCCTAAAATGGTTGTGGCCCCCAAAAAAGATGCACAATAATATACTACAACTTCCTTCATCCTAGCCTGCCAGCTTCCCAGGAGTAGTCTATGCCTTTGTATTCTTTCCAAACCTGCCAGAATGGCAGTTGTAGTAAGTTATTTGGTATATGAGCATCTGACCACCAGAAAACACTGAGACTTTTAGCATATTTCACATGCATCACTGAAGAGCATTAAACTAACAGTGACACAGAATAATTGTACGGGTGTTGTAAAGGTGAACTACCTTATTACCATTCCTAAAACTTCCAATTACTCTACTTCCTTTTTGACCCTAAAATACTTTTTGTGGTTCTTCCCAGGACAATGAGAGACTGTGTGCTCTTGATGACATGATGGGTGGAGTGCTAGAAGTCAAAAAGGAAGACATCTTGAAAATGGTGAGCTGTGTTTCTGCCGTATCATTTCGGTAGCTTGAGGGCTTTTAAAGAAATGTGAAATACAACTAGCAAATATTTCCAACTTAAGTGGTGGAAGAAAGTCAGAGAATTGTAGAATTGCATTATGCCTAGATCATAAGAGACCATTCAATGGACTTAAAAGAGACCACAAGATTCTAGTGCCTGCACATGATTTACCCATCAACACCTGTCCCTATCACAGTGGAATAGTGATGGAATATAATCTAGTATTACCATTACAGTAACATACATGTTATTTAGAGTTAAGGCTTGTACTTTACTTACTACTAAGACATATCTTTCATTAAATTTGGCATGTGGTATAGTTTACTAGTGTGCTGATGGAGACCTTATATTGCTTTTGAAGCGTATTTGTCTTTAATGTTTCCAGGATATTCCTCCACCTGCTTTTATATCCAAACCTGAACATATTTGGACTGATGAAGAAAAGAAAAAATTTACAGACTATGAGAAAAAAGTCAAGGAGCTGAATGAACAAAAAGAAAATTACAGAGTGGTAAATTAAAAGGACAAAAGTTGTGGGTTTGTTCACAGTGCTCATGACCAAAGCTTCTGATCTTTCTCAGGATCTACTTCTCAAATGAATACTAATAAATAAATGAACAAAGATTAAATGAAAAAGATCATATTGCATATTAAACAACTCCTAGCTTAGACAGTAATGTAAGGCAATCTCGACTTACACCAGTTAATGTGTGCCAAAACTTGTCATATTTGACAAAAGGGAACTTTCATTCACAAATGTACCAGTAGTCTGAAAATGAGGGATTTTTTAAGGTTCCATTCCCAGGTTTGCTGATTCCATACAAAAAAAGTCCTTCAAAGTGGTATTCAAACAACATAACTTGATAGCCTGGCTGCACTCTCCTTCCAAACAGGTAATTTTTGGAACCTTTTGGCTGAAGAATAGAGTTCCAAATTGTGTGTTCTCCAGCATCTGATATACTACATCAGAGCTTATTTGCTCCTTCAGATGTAATATTGCTGCCTTTGTCCTTCCTTTCCTAGTCACTGGAAGATGAATTGGAGAAGCTTGAAGCTTCTATACGAGAGACAACACAGAATTTTGATGAGACTGTGCGCAAACTCTCTGAAAAGAAAGTGAAATTAGAGATGGTCATCTATCAGGTATTGCAGAGAACATTCATCTTTCATCTATGCCTCTGTGAAGCAGGAATGTTAATTTCTTTTTTATTACAATCATTTCACAGGAAGAACTCAAAATAGTCAATCTTGTTTATGCTCTAATGTTGGATGAAGAGTTGGGTACCAGAGAAACTGGACTTCGTAATTTCCTTATGAAAAAGGAGAAAGAAAAAGTAAGTTGTCATTTGAAATGCTGTTCTTAGGAAAAGAGTAACATTTAAAATGTACTTTCTTGTGAAGACTGCTTTTTCCAAATCAGTTTTCCTATAAATGATTTTCTGACAATTTACAGGGTCACTTCATTTTTTTTTTCAACTGGTGCAGGTGACATCCATTATAAATACATATGGTTTTGAATAGATAACTTATCTTGGTTCATCTAGAGTTCTTTGGTAAAGATCTACACATTCAGAAGGGCATGCTGCTATTTCTTTTCTATATATAATATTTTTAGTATACAACATCAAACTGGAATCACCAATTATAATGCTTTTATGACAGGAAGGTGCACAAAAGAATGCGTAATGCCATCACATTTTCCACTTGGTGTCTAATGTAGACCAGGGTCACGCTGATTTGTTTGCCAGTTCAAAGCATGGGGAGAGGTTGTGTATGAGTATTTGGCCAAGAAAGCAGAACATACAACACAGTAACAAGTGCTTATAGCCTTATTAACCAGTTTAACCTCCTGAAGAGTTTACCCATCCCTGTAAAACCATACATAAAAAAAGACTGGAGAGCACAAGTAGTAGATCTAGATTTCAGTACGAGTGCTTACTGCCCACAGTAATAACTTTGAGTGACAGTTCCGATTCCAGTGTCCTGCCAGTACTTGTTTGACTCAGGTGATCCAAGTGGTGGTAGTCTGCAGTTTGGTTCTGGTGCTTGGGACAGTATAGCCCATTTGTCTTCAATCCCATTTCTGTGGACTATACTAAACTATATATATATACACACACACACATATACTAATGCCTCCCCATATCAGATCTACTCGACCTGTGCAGAACTCTGTATTTGGAGCTGCAAGGAGCCATTTGTATGTGAGCTACAGGGAGAGGTTCCAAAGGTCTTCCAAAGAGAGGATGAACTACTTTTAAAAGTATCTGAGGCCAAGTGTATACTAGCATATGTTTTTTCAAAATACATCTTTTTTGTTATCCTTCATTTTTTAAATGTTCCCATTGGTATAACGTTTGGTCCATGCAAACTGTCAAATACATCAAAACTGTCTCCCCAGCAGAATGTAAACATTGAACAGCCTCAATAAAACAGATGAGCTTAGTATCCTGACATGTAGCAGAACTATGTCATGACAACAGGAAAACTGCACTTTAAAATGAATAATGCTTTACTGGGAATTTTTGACTGGTTTTACCTGTGATGATATGAAAGGAAAAGGAAATCTCTATGCAAGTGTAAACAAGTAGCAACACACATTCTGAAGTTTAAAAAAAAGATTTATAAGCATTTGCATAAGATATTTACTCCACAAAACTCTTACTTTCTTAAGCAGTGGACTAGTTTAATTTCTCACCGGCTCACTTTTTAGCAGTATCTACAAGTAACCCTCTGAAGAAGGCATTAAATTAATTGTAAAACTAGCTCAAAAGGTTTTCTCTAGAAATAAGAAAGTGTCGGTTTGTCAGTTTATATGGATGGCCATTCAGTGCTTCTGCTGGCTGAGTTTCCTTCCTGAAATCTTTTGGTTTTCCTACAGGTCAATACTGCAAGAACAATTCAGATGACAAAAAGTAAAATTGAGGCTTACATAGACATTTATGAAAATGCCATAGTTCAAGAGAAGGTGAGACTTGACAAACACGATGAGGTTCAGAAGTTAAAAAGTTAATGCTGTGTCTTGATACTGAGCACATACTTCACTGTAAGCATGAGATGAGTTCTGGTCAATTTGCTGATCACTGAAATTAAGCTGTAAAGGAGAATACGTGCACAGAAGAATTTATGGAATAGTCCAGATTCCTGTGATGCTTGGGAGTACATGGAGTTATTTCTAAGATATGGGCAGGTGGATGCTCTTTTTAAAAATAACATTATGGTAACAAGAAAGCTTTCTGTTTCTCTCCTAGAATGTGGAATATAGTTTTGCAAGGGAGTTTGCCGACGTACCTGCCGATTTGCTTGAGGAACTTCTCCAGCTTTACAGACAGCGACCAAAGTAAGATCCCCCTTCATTCCATCTGTTTAAATACTAGTACTTTTTGTGAGTCAGGAATAAAAATGTTATTTATTTCAATACTCTCAATTATTTTGATAATCAGACTATCTGTTTTTTATTGGCTAGCTAACAATCACTGATTTCCTATCACACTAACACCTGCTATTTTGCATTGCCTTATTCTCCTCACACAATCTATTTAAAATGCAATCTAAGTAATCATCAGGTCTCAAAAACATATATTCTTACTTTGTGTATGATGTAGTGTTACCTATTTGCTCTTTGCAAGAGATTGAGAGTATGAAATATTCCTAGTTGTTTGTGAGCTTCTCTTAACACCAGAGCAAATGAAAAGTAAACTGTATGTACTGTGTGTATGCACTAGGACTCCAGTGAAAGAAACTGTCCTTGACACAGCTAACCCCTACAGGAAGTGTTTGGGCTCAGCTGAAGATAACAAAGATGCACTTGCCCTTTTAATGAAAGCCATGGATGAACTGGACAGTCCTGAGCACATGCCTAATGGCTTAGATCAGTCTATATGGGAAAATTTTTGTCTAGCTAGACGAAATAAAATGGAGAGTGAAGAGATGGTATGTAAAATTCTTTATTTTGCCAGTACTCTACTTGATATTTCCGGGTCTTATACTTTTTTGGAGTTCAAGTAGTAGTGAAATACCACTACAGGATACATAAGCTACATTTGAGTATGAAAGTTCCTTCTGGACACAGAAGTTTTAGTTCTCCTTCAGAGGAAAAATCAGCATATTAATGTGGACAGACTCAATCAGAATGATTGTGATCTTGATATAGTTTAATTTTTTAAAAAAGATCATTTTCCTTTTCTCCATCTATACCGAAAAACTGTTAAGGTATTTGACTTCTATAATCTGTTGGAGTAATTCTCTCCCATTAGCTTATCTACATTTGCACTGATGCATTCCCAATTCTTAAGAAAGTGTGTTGCTGGAAAGTTCTATTTTAAAAGAAGTATAAAGGTGTAAATCTGAAATATCCAGAGACAGAGATAATGAAATTTCACTAAGTGAAAAAGAAATATTATTTCCCTTCATGTGAATAAACTATGCATAAATGAATAAATCTTTCCTGAGCAGACTGTAAGGATTGTAACCTCTGTATCTCATGTGCTCTACTGGGATTCTCAAAATATCAGGCTGCATATTTATACATACATATGTCTTCTTAAGAACTTGTCTTCTGTGTTCTTGAGGAGGCTTGCCCTGATGTACAAGTTGAAAAAGTTCAGAATGTCATGGTGTTGCTTGCTTAGGTGAAATGGAAGTCCCAGACACTGGCAGAGATGCAGGCCTTTCTCCAGAGAAGAGTAGATGACAGCAACGTAATTGATTCAGAAATAGAAGACATTTTCCAGGAACTCACATGGTAATTTTGTTTCTTTTCCTGTGCTCACCTACAACTTAATACTCTACCAAACCAGAACCAAAAGCTACAGAATTACTCAGCTATGTCCTCTAACACTCTTAACTATGACCATCTTTCTTTTCCTATGTTCAGCTACAACTTAATACTCCACCCAACCAGGACCAAAAGCTACAGAATTATGCAGATATGTCTACTAAAACTCTTCTGTAGGACCATCTGAGACCTATAATATTTCTGAAATGAGGTGTAATTACAGCACATGTGAGCAGGCCACACCATTCTCAATCTACTTTTTTAAGTAACAACATCAGTAAGGGTGGCACCATGGTCTTCAATGCAAACTATCTGCCCAAACATTACATCAGAAAGCGAATCCCCAAAGCCTTCAGGGACATGCATGTGCTAGCTAGCTCAGTTAAATTTCACTCATGTAGGCCTAAGATACAGTGATCACTCCCAGTTGCAATGTGCCACATGATGCTCAATTTCACTGACCTGCTTATTTCTGCAGTGTTTCTATGACATAATTTTCAGATTCACTGTCATTCAGGAACAAACCCCAGGATAAATTATACAAGAAAATGGGTGCTGGCTGGGAGTCTTCTCCATTTCATTTTCAATTGTTAAGATTTCTGTTCAGTAACAACACTTTCTCTCACAACATCTGCTAGAGTATGTTAAACTGAATCCAGTGGTTGAAAACTTCATGTGTAGAAATAAGATGCAAGTTCTGTAGTCACTTTGGGAGAAAATAGAAACCAGGCTGTCAAAGAGTAACCCCTATATGAGCATACCGCTTACCAGCAATAAATATAAATATTTTGAGAATCATGGGAGGATTTATATATATACCTGTTGAAAGCACTAAGCATTGTTTTTATTTTCTGCCATTTTAGGCTGCAAGAGGAGAAGATGAAACTTCAATTGAATTTGACTATCCAATTTTTGCTAAAACAAGGACAGGTAGAACTGGAAAATACAGAGATCCCAGAATACAGAGATGCCGTTCTCATTAATAAGAGTGTTATTGAAGAACTGAATTGCAATATCATGGTAATTTACATTATCCAAAGGAAATCTAAGCTTTTTAAACAAATGTATTGTCCTTCAGGGGCTCTGATTTTTCTCCAGAAACATGTACTTTCAATTAATTACTACACACCAGTGGGCTCAATTGTAATCTAGAAGCTATTAAGAATTCTGTAATGTCCTTTATCATGATGTAAAGATTGCAATACAGATTGCTTTCTTGATGTTTGATCAATACAATTCAGATCAATGGAACAGCAACAGCCTTTAGACATGCCATCACTCACACACACATTGTAAATACAAAATGTTGGGCACGAATCCAAAAATTCCCTCAAGCTAAATTTAGAGTCATGCTAAGTAGCATCTGAAGAGTAGCTTACATTAAGATTAAAACAATTAATACACTTTTCTATGTAAGGTGAAATTGGTGATCATACTTAAAATAGTTTTTCATACTTTTCAAACCGATGACCTGTGGGGATCCCTGGGAATCACTATTGGATCCAACACTGTTTAGTATCTTCCTAAGTGATCTGAAAGATGGGATTAAGTGTGCCCTGGCCAAGTTTGCTGATGATACTAATCTGTAAGTGGCATTTTGGAAGTGAGAGCCATCCTGGAGAGGCTGGAAGAGTGGGCTAGCAAGAACCTTATGAAGTTCATCAAAGACAAGTGCAATGTCTTGCACCTGAGAAAATACAATCCAAGAGTGCAGTACAGGCTGGGATCTACCTGGCTGTGGAGTCTCTGTGGAAAAGGACCTGGGGGTCCTGGTGGACAAGCTCAAGATGAGTGAACAGTGTGCTGCTGCAGCAAAGAAAGCCAGCAGGATGCTGGGTCACATTAACAAGGGTATCACCAGTGAAAACAGAGAAGTCATTAGCCCACTCTGCTCAGCTCTGGTCAAGCCACCCCTGGAATACTGCATTCAGTTTTGGTCACTGCTATATAAAAATTATATGGACAGGCTGGG
>JASSUY010022488.1:0-23535 GCA_032466535.1 Forpus xanthops
CACCGCCAGCGATGGAGCATTCACAGCTTCCCTGGGCAACCCATTCCAGTGCCTCACCACCCTTACAGTAAAGAATTGCTTCCTCAGATCCAGCCTAAACTTCATGTTTAAGTTTGAACCCATTACTCCTTGTGCTCTCAGTACAGTCCTGAATGAAGAGTCCCTCCCCAGCATCCCTATAGGCTGCCGCCCCCTTCAGATATTGGAAGACTGCTGTGAGGTTTCCCTTATCATTATTATTATTGGTGGTATCAGCAGTGATTCGTGTTATACCTTAGTTACTGGACTGTTCTTGTCTCAGTCCATGGGGGTTACATTCTTTCAATTCTCCTCCCCATCCCTCCAGGATTGGGGGAAGGAAGCAGGGGGGAGGGAGTGAGAGAGCGGCTGCATGACTTATGGCTGGGCTTGACAGTCCAGTAATGGCAGCTAATGTACAGGGCACTAAAATGGTCAAAATAAAGCTACAGGCAATGTCGTGTGAATGAACACTGAATGGACAGGGCATTAAAATATCTGGAAATATATTCTGAAAGCAGCATGTCTGGTGGACAGCTTTTCATGTCATTAAGCCTTATCTGAAGAAATCATATAAGCAATACAGTAGGCAGTTTTATTATATAATATTGTTGTAATTTTCATATCTTATTTAACTTGGAAAATATAGGTAAATGATCCTATTTGTCCTTCTTGATCTCCAAGTGACACTGCCTGGAAACCCCAGACCTTTGCTCTTTCCAAAGATCTCAGTTACTTCCTGTAAATTGTGAGGAAGAGTTCACATACTTTAAAATGTGAAACCTAAAACCAGAAAAGCAAACAAACAGAATCCTCAGGCATTTACGTGCATTCAATAGAAACCACCAAACCCATCTTCCAAGAAAACCCACAGAGGGTTGGATTTATGAAGTTGAGTGCAGGTTCAGCTGTGCAATGATGCACCCTCTCTTCTTCCATCACTCTTACTTATCTACTTCACTTCAAATAAGAACATAACAGCTCTGAAATTGAGGGCTGCCTGTCCATCATCTACCACAGTATACACTTTGATGAAAACAAAGGCCGCAATGAGAAATTACTGAGAGCCACCTCCCTTTGCAGACAATTTATGTGGCTCACAAACAAATTACTCCTCTAGTATTCATTTTCTGCAGCCTCTCTTTCCTGCCCATTTTTGCCATGCTTTGATTTAAATTTGCAAATAATCTCTGGATCATGCACCACGCTTTTAATTTTTCAGCCAAGTGCTACGCACAGCTTTTGTCTGTAATAGTAACAGATTGTCCAAGGACACACACAGTGAGTCATGGAAAGAGGCAGGATTTCCTGGCTCTTAATCTGATGCTCAGACAAGGCTTCTCATGTTTCCAATTTTCAGGGGCTGGCAGGTGGGGGGAAGAGAAAAGAAAGAATAGGAAAAAAAGATGGAGAGTTTTTTAGAGAAGCAAAAGACAATCAGAAAAAACCTGCACAAGCTCTTTCCCTTCTCCGTTTCAGATGGCTGATTTAACAGTAACTGCAAAATCTGCTGAAGAGCTTAAATCTGGTTTTACAAAATTGTAATGGATAGAACAGAGGGAAAATATTAACAGCCAGCAAAAAAGACATGAAAAAATGATGTTTCTTAAAGCAGAAACAAAATAAACACTTCACTCAACAAGCCTGGAAACAGAAGAGAAAGGAATTTACATGCTCTCAGAGCAAGGGGACATGAGAAGTTTGCTCTCAGATAGGAGGGTGTATGGAAGCACTAGCATATGTCCACCACAGGACTGTGAAAAAATCTGGGGGTTGTGAACATGCAAGTAGGTGACATGAATCAACTCTCACTTGAACACACTTCAAAAACACTCTGTGTGTTACACTAGCCTATTTAACTTAGAAAGTCTATTCCCTGAAGACTGCCTATAATTAGCAAGAGATGAGGAACATGCGAAAGATAAATATAGATCATGCAGAGGAGATACATCAGCAGCCTGAAAATAGTTAATCTTCATCCTCATAATGCCAACTACTCCAAAAGACTACACAACAGTTCACAAGACGCATAATAGCAGCCCATTGAGCACAAACTAAAGAACACGGAATTCCTTCTGAACACAAAAAAATACTTTTTTACAGTGAGGATGGTAGAACACTGGCACAGGTTGCCCACAGAGGTTGTGGAGTCTCTCTTCATCCACAGAGATGTTTAAAACCTCACTGGACATAGTCCCGGGCAATCTGCTCTAGCTGACTGTGCTTTATTATGGGGCTGGACTAGATGACATCCAGAAGTCACTTCCAGAGACAGTGACTGTGACTCCATAAATATATTTTTGTTGCATAGATTTATGAAATGAACAAACTCATTAACAAAGATTGGTCCTTAAGGCACCCTTCAAGACAAACCACTTCTTGTTTTGTAAAACCTCCAAACTGGACTTTTCCACACCACTAATCTGCATGGTTTAGACGCAGTGAAAATTTCAGTTTTCTCCCTAAGCTTCCTTTTATATCGACTTCTTTCATTCCCTTGAAAGACACTTTAGTCAAATACTAGACAGAAAATACTTCTGAATTAAACATTCTCTTGCAGTTTTGGTTGACTCACCTTCTCCTCCCTTTCTTCTTCACACCCTCTTTATATTACAATGTAGCATGAACATGTCTTTCAGCTCATAATTCCATGCAATCCATGTTAATCACTTCAAGATTCTCTTTTTTCTCCTTTTTTTTCTTTAGCTGCTTTCCAGCCACCAAATACTTTCCAGTTTCAGATGAAAATAACAATTAGGTTTTATTATTATGGGACCTTTCCTTGTACTGATAAAAATCTAAGTATTCACAACAAAGCTAACACAATTTCTTTAGCAATGAGATTTTTATGTTCATTTTTTATCTTCTTTCTAGAAAATATTAATGACCTTCAAAGAGAATCAATTTTCTGGCTTCTTTCTTTCTATTCTTTTTCTTATTTTTTAAATCCAATTTTACCACCAAGGACAAGTATATATGAGCAAATTATACACTGGAGTCATAGCTCCCTTGAGCTATCATACTGGATTGTTGAAGTACATTATTATAGCACACTGGTTTGCTCTAACACTTCTGAAATACTGTTTAAAACTCCTTCCTTAGACCAAGGCCACAATGCTGTTAAAACCTAATTACCTGCATTATAAAACACCCCCTAGCACTTCACAAAACTCAATGAATGAAAAATAGGACAAGTGAGCAGAAATGTAGATAGACAACAACCAAGAACATACATAATTAAAAATGTGTGAGATTGAAAGTTGAGGATCATAGCATGACCTTAACATGAAATAACCTGAAGCTACTCAAAATTTTATCAGCTTTATAAGATAAATATCAAGAATTAGCAAAGACTGAAATCAGGTACTAAACATTTCTGCATGAAAATATCTAATTCTATTGTGAAGATGACCTTGCTTGAGCTGGCAGGTTAGTCTAGATGAGCCCCGGTGGTCCCTTCCAACCCCAACCATTCTATGATCCTGGGATTTTTCACATTATATGTACTTCATTCACAACCACAGATACATGTCCACCATGCATTACACAAAATCCAAGTAAAGAAAAAAAATGTTTTGCACTTTTATTTCTCTGGCTAATCTTTCCAACTATAAAACACAAAGACCATTGAAAAGATACAGACTGAAAAACAGAAGGAAAGAAAAGCACAGGCCTTGAACACCAAGACTAAAACCAAATTAGTTAACTGTTAGAAGCATGAAGTATTAATGAAATAGAAATAGAGAATTTTCCCCTTATGAGGAACATTAATTCATTGTTAATTGAATCCTTTTATTCAAAATCTACACTTACCCAAGCATAAAAAATATTATACCAGATCAGTAACTGCAGCGTGTAAGCAAGTACTACACCATAAGCATCTTTTTCCTCAACTAGTGGAGTGAAGCCTTTAAACATTTATATTGTTCAATGTCTTCAAAGAAATGACAAAAAAAAAAAACAGAAAACCTTCTGCATGAAGCAGCAGCCACAGTTATGAATTCACTTGCATAACGAGTAGCTATCAGAGACTAGCCCCAAGCATCTGGTTGCAAAGTTCACAGGCAACAGTGTTAATGAGGAACTTTCAGAGAACTTTTCTGCAATAATTATTTCTCTACAATATATCAGTCTAGCTGGCTTACTCATTTGCGGTCCAGTTCTGCACCACTGAAGCCAAAGAGAGTTTTGACATTAACTTCAACAGGTTCAGGTTCCTGCCTACAATGTTGAGCTATCATCACAAACACCTCAGGTATATTCCTGTAATATGACACAAACTAATTAAATCAAAGCTGAAACTACCAAGGGACCATCCCTAGCATTTTTAAACTTACAAGATGAGAAACAGGCTCCTAAATATTCAGGTGGACTCCCTAAAGAGACTGCTTGACTTTCAAACTCACCAATATTTGTTCATTTGAATGAGAACTCCAGGTAATTCAAAGTACTGGCAATTTTGATTGGAATGGCCAAAATTGGACTGGCAAGTCACTTTTGCATAAGGAGAACAGCATGTGAGACAAAGATAATTTCTGTACAGGAAATTAGTTTTTCCTGTCACTTGTACCTTCTTCAAGATGATTCCCTGTATTGTTCTGAGAATTATTTTGGAAGATTAAATAAGGCAGTCAGCTGTTTTATAAATTATCGGAGTGTAGGCTGGGGAAGGAGTATAGTCCAACAGTGACATTCTCAGATGTAAGCATCTGCACTTTAAAAGCCAGTTATCAGTACTGTTGTAAAAGAGCCACGCTCGGCTTCTGCATCATTTTGTATTAGGAATGCATGCTTTGCCTTGACATTCCTGTCTGACATGAAATGATTAGCTAATAAGTGTCATTAGGGTTTTCTGCAGCTTCTGTGCTGTACTTAATACGTAAACACTATCTTACTTCTGACAGTTCACTTTAACTAAATCATAGGAGCACAGTAATTTCCAGGTGGAATTTGAGCTCTGCTTCACTTAAATCTGGTGTTGTTGAATGCTAAAGGCCTCAGCAGATGCTCCAAAAAACAGGCAAATGGGACAACAGTCTCCTCCCAGATGCCTCGTGTGGGAGTGGCTTAAAAAAACATAGAATAAGATTCAATAGCTCTTTCAAAATTGATGCTAGCATTAAGCCATATAGCTCAGCATTTCCTACTCACACACTTCAAAGCCCCATTTCATTTCAAATCTTGTCAAATTCTGACCTCGGCAGTACCCTAGCTCCTTGTAAGAGAATACAGAGCAGTAGTACACTGCTGGAGCAGTGGAGTACTTCTCCAATTCCAGCTCTCAAACAGCATCAGCATGTAGGCAGAGAAATCTACAATTAAGATTTACTTAAAAGGTTAAATTTAAATCCATGAGGATTTATTAGGTATTAACAGGGGATGTCACAAGATTTAAGTTTACCTGCTCTTGAGCTTCTTATCACAGAATTCTAGGTTGAACATTTCAGACTAAAAAAAAAATCTTAAGCTAGCATTTAGGGTTACTAGGATTAAGTTTTGATTTTAGAACGAACAATGTGTGAAGGGCAAAAACTGACAGAAAATAGGAAGTGGAAGAGGCAAGTAAAAGCTTACAGAAGAGAATACAGTTAAGTTATACAGACATTAGTTATACATAATATATACATAAGTTATTTATATTATATAGTTTTAACAAGTTATACTTTTTCATGTACCCAAGGTGCTTAATACTCTGTTTTCTTCTATTTTCCTTATAAAATTCAAGTTCACTAAAAGCAACAGCAGGAATAAAGCTCCCTGATCTATTTCAGCAATTCACAATGCCACAGCTCACAAAAATAATGAAGTCTGGGAAATGGCGTTTTAAAATAGTCTCTTTCTCTATACACTCTGCTTTTATAGCTTATGATAGTGATATGGGATTAATATCTTTGTATTTTTTTCCGTAAGGCAGAATCACTTCCTATTTTACTTGTCAAGCCGCCAGGAGGTAAAGAAACATTAACCAGAATGCCTGGCAAAAACCCAAACAGCAATCACATTCTGCCCACCAAACACTTCCTGTGATCTCACTTGGCTACAGCATCTTCCAATTCCTGCAAGTCTTTCTATATATTGTTAAATGGTTGCCAGGTTTCACCTCAAGGTGTAACAGTTTTTTGTTGAAGGCGAAATGGTTGCCTTATTTTGGTAGGTTTTGTTAATGCTTACACATCCTTTTGCCCTTGTCTTTCTTCTTCCTGTAGCAGTATTACAAATTTTATTTTAGGAGCACTATAAAATGTATACACTGAGATACCTCTTCACATACTCATGTGTAAAAGTTTCCTTTAATTCAAAAGTAGTGGAGCTATAGTACAAATACTCACATAAGTGACCATTTCTAATGGCCAAAGCAGCAAGCAATTTAGAGATGATGGAAATAATCCTGCCCTTCTTACAGTCAGAATTGTGCTGGTGCCTGTCAATGGGAACAGCACTACCTATTGCAAGAGTAGCTAGCCCACCTGATGTTTTACACTTGCCTTCAGGTCTTTATCCCTGGGCAGACAGTAATCTGATCTGTTGCCCCATGTAGTGCTTCTGCCTATTCTAGCTTTCCTAAAATCCGAACCTAAAGTTTTCTTCCTTAACAAACAAGAGCTTTCAAGAACTACCATTAATCATCAGCCATTCCCCCCACAGATCAAAGACCTATGATTTAAGCACAGAGATTTAGAGCACACTACTCTCTTCACTGACATTGCATCAGAATGATGGAGTTCTATTTCTAAGGGAAGGCAAATTGTATGTTTCTCACTGGAGGTATTACTGACGACTTCACCAGAAGATCCATTCCAGACTCATTTTCAACTGACAATAAAAAAATAAGAACTTAACAACCCTCTTCCTTTTCATCCACAGTGTACTTTATCACAGTCAAGTCATTGATTCAATTATTATGCTCTGGCTTTGCAGACTTCTGTATATTTGTCCATTTGTCTCCTTGAAGACATTGTTACTGCTTCCAACTCTTTAACACATAACACTCTTCAGCTGCTCCAAGTGCCTTGGCAAGCTGCCACATCTGCTAATACAATGCTAGAATTCAGTGACATCTTCCTTTAGGATCCCTCAAAATTTTGCAGTCTGTGATAACATCACACCTACTCCAGCCAATAGCTGAAATCCAATAGGGTTGAATCCATCCATTTTTAAACAACCTGTAAACCTAAGAAGCACCATCACAAATACGTCTTTTTTTTTTCTGCAGAGCTTTCAGGACTTCATAAGTAGCTTCAAAGCTTCCATCCAGACTCTTAATGGACATAAACAGCATCATAGCTTGCTTTCTATAGCAACACCCATTCACAAAGCACACAGTGTAACAACAGAAACCTTAATGAAAAATTTCCGTTATAGAATCATCGATATCCAGGGACTTAGTATTATTTTCAAAGCAACATCTAGTTTTATGCAGCTGATAATCACATTTCTGTACTTTGTTGGCTTGGAGATTGAAACTTACTGCTTACACAAGTCAGCCTATTAAATATTACCAGGATAGAGCTAAGTCTAACTTAGAGAAACAAAGGTTTTGGAGGGAAGCAGCCCTAAAGAGCTGCTAAATAAATTACCTAAAACCCATTCTGAACGTGTACAGCATTATTTGGTTGTGCAAAAGGCTAAATATTTCTTCTGTTATTCAGTCATAAAAGACAGCAGCCTCAATTAATAAGCAGAATTTTTTGTTCTAGAAGTGTATCAGGCCTTTCTTAAGACTCTTCTTTACGTATATATTCAGGTACATAAAACACCGATGTTTATCCGGCCTCTTTCCATAACAGACTCACAGTGTGGTGACTGTTGATGAAGAATGCAAATCCTCAGTTTGCGTTTAAAAGCACATTATAGACACAAGTACTGGATAATTAGGATGGAACAGCTACACTTCCAGATTTCAAAATTACTTAAGAAAAGCAAAACGTTCACAGTAGAAGCAAAAAGGATATAAAATGAGTTGTATTACTCAGGCATTTTCATCCCTAATTAGTTCTGTCTTCACCTCTTTCAAGTGGTTAATAGCATAGACTACACCAAATTATCTAAATTGGATTTCTCCAATCAATTGTACATTCACGTTTTAATAGTAAATGACTGCTTTGGTAGCAGGGAGGCTACAGGGGTGGCTTCTGTGAGAAGCTGCTGGAAGTTTTCCTCCATGTCTGAGGGAGCCAATGCCAAATGGCTCCAAGGCTAAGTCCATCAGCAATGGTGGCAGCGCCTTTGTGGTAACATATTTAAGAAGGGGAAAAAACTTTGGTACGATAGCAGCCAGGAGAGAGAAGTGAGAATATGGGTGAAATACAGCTCTGTAGACTTCAGTATCAGTGAAGAAGGAAGGAACAGGTGCTCCAGGCACCAGAGCAGATTTCCCTGCAGCCCCTGTCACAGACCATGGTGAGGCAGGCTGTGCCCCTGCAGCCCATGGAGGACCCCATGCTGGAGCAGCGGGATGTGCCCAAAGGGGGATGTGACTCAGAAACTTACTAGTTTTCCGAATCTGCAGCATGAAAAATTTTTAGCACAGGTTCAACAAAGAGTTAAAAATATTAACTATAATTAAATTGAAAATAATTATTCCCATTCTTGAAGGCTCAAGAGGACTCTTAAAGTTCTTTTCCAACCTAAATGACTCCATGATTCTATGATTCTGTAAATGGATAGTCTCGTTGTGCAAGAAATATAACCGACCACTCTAGAGATACTTTTAAAAGATAGCTTACAGTGAACATAAAGTAAGATAACCTGAATGGCATAATAAAAATCCAACTTATATAGGAGAATTAAGTAGCAGCCAAGAAAAATAAGGAAATCTCTATTGAACCTAGACATCTGCATCATTCTGCAAAGAAGTATTGAGGTTTGCCTTTGAAACACTAACTCGCTTAATATCATTTGCTCTTATCAGTATTTGCTCAATATAATTCCATATTTTTTTTCAAATTATTCTGCAGTGTTTGACTGGTTTTATTATGCCTTTTAGTAAATGCAGACTAACACAATCAAGACCCCAAAATATACATATTACAACTTCTTTTATTTCAGTCAATGAAATATTTGTATGCATAATTTAGAAAACTACAACTGCTTTTTCATATAAGGCTTAGGTACTTATTTCCTATTTAATATAAATTGTTTGAAATCAAACACAATATTCCACATAATTATCACAACAAACCAGAAAATTAACCCATTCTATGTCATCCTGGCAACTTATCTGTGTTAGTTAAGACTAGAAACAAATATAACATTAAACAAATGGAAAATTAGTGTGTTTCAACAGGGACTGCAACGTATTTGTAGCGGTTTCTCAATATTATTGTCAGTGTTCATTCAGAAGTTTCAGAGACCTAAGAAGCCTGCAAGCTTCAGAGAAATACTAATAAAATCCCTAATTGTAAAAAAAAGCAAACAAAAAAAAATGGAATTCAGCCATTGTCTCAAACATATTACAGAATATACATATTAAAATCTATGATTCATTGTGTGATGTTCAGTAAGCAAATAATACAGAGCATTATCTTAAAAATGTTTAAAAACATAAGTAATTTCACTGCATAAATGGATTAGGTTATTTTTCTTTTCTGGGATAGTTTAATAAGAGACACAATATTTTGAAAACTATTTGTTCCCTTTTGATACTGTTATTTCTTATATCACTATTTCTCAAATCACTTTGAACCAAAGTAGCTCTTCCTCCTGTCTTTATTGCTGTTTGACAGCACTCCAAAGGAGTGGAGTCCAACCTAAAAGAATCTGACTTCTCCAGCTCCAAATATCCAGAACAGAAGCAAAAGGAGGAGCTGAGCTGATTTTTCTAGACTACTCAGCTGTTTGCTTCAAAAAGGCTTATCAGAAAACACATGTACATGTGCAAGTGTCCTCGACAGCTAACCTCTTTTTGCAATAAACAAGTTTGAAAGTACTTTATATATATGTATATATATATAAATATATGCACACATAAACCCCAAAAGTATCAATATTAAAAAACCCCGAGTATCAAGGTGCACTTTAGTTCAGACCAGGTACAGACCTGAAAGACAGCAGAAATTTTGTATTCTGCCTTCCATGAGTCTTTTGAATACTTTTGATACACACATACTAGAGCCTTTTAACTAGAATGAATACTGTATTTATTCAGTCTTACGTTTTCTGAGCAAATTGCTACTTTGTATGTATAAACCTGTCGCTTTTAGCAATGACAGACAGTTTGACTTGCTGCTCTATGAGAAATCTTCCCTTTTTCCCCTCCTTTTTTTGGAGGCAAAATAACTGTGTATGAGTTTTCCCTTCACAGACATCTCTAGAAATGCTTACTGCAACAATAAAATGAGCACTTTTTGGGTATTTTCTTAAACATTGGCTCTGCTTCTCTTAACCAAAGTGGACAGCATGCATCAGGTGGCATCGGATGCAGCACCAAAGAATATCAAGGGCTATTTCAACTGAAATTTTGAAACTGCTCAGCAGTTCTTAATCACAATCTTCAATTTCGTACAACTCTTAAAAGCAAAAAATAAAGCCACTATTTATTTAACTCTGAGAACTGTTGTTACAGTCTGTGGCCTTCTGAATGGTGCCTTGATACGGGAAGTAAAATGCCTGGTTTCCCACAGTAACGGCAGTGAGAGAGAATGTGCAGAACAGCCCCATATATCACCATAAGAATTCAACATCCAAGACATTTTCTGTTCACTGTGCTTGAATTCAAAGAAAGATGCGATAAGGTTAGCAAAACACTGCAACGATTACTTGTCACTTTAAAGTATCTCCCTGTGTTAACTGTTCTGTGTTGTAGGCTCTAAAATATCTACAGACTGCAGTGAGGAGCAGCAGCTGAACAGTTCAGTGATAAAGTACATGATAACTTAAGTGGGTGCTGGCTACAAGTGCTTGCAAGTATTAAGAATAACATACAAAGTCAAGCCCAACTATTCCTACAGTAAAAGACTGACAGCTCAGGCGGGTGGAGAGCCAGATAGATGAAGAATATAGTAAGGTAACAGAGCTTTCTGTGCAGCGTAATAGAATTGAAGAGAGAGCAACAAAACAATGCTCAGAGGAAAAGCAAGCTAAAAAATATTTTAATCTTTCTTTTCTAGTAATGAACTCCTCTCTCCCTTCTTACAGCTTTCTGCATTGCTACAGGATAATCATCAAGTGCCTCAGTCAGTCCTATTCCCTTCATCTGAAACACCCTTAGTACAGGGTTAAGGACTACAAGCTTGGGAAGGCGCAAGTCAGGGCTGCAAATCCATGTTCTTCAGTAAATCCAGGGGTAGCCATCAACCAGCAAGAATTAGTCTATCCACTTCGGTTGCTCAGTTTCCAGGCTCAGGCTTCTTGAGATTTAACGCTCTACAGTACACTGAAACGTCAGTGAACTGTACAGGTACAATGAGAGATAAGCTGAAGACAATCTAGTACCAACAATCAGCAGTTTGGGAAGATTAAAAGCTCACTGCAGTGAGCACCTTAAACTCAGAAGAGCCATGTAATATAGTCAGCTGCTCCTCCTCTCTTCCAGGCTCCTCCAGGAACATGAATCACACTGTCAGATTTTCACAGGGTCAAAATGGAATTGAAGAGTTATTTCAAATATTATGTTACTAAGCAGCAGCACCCCACCAGAAAATAAAATGTAATTTATATCCCAGCACAGATACAGTGTCTGCTAAGCTAGTCCCAGAGAGCACTTCTAGATCACAAAGCAGAACAAAGTTTATTACAGAGATGATTAGCAACTAAGCACATTTCCTCCATGTGCTTTTTTACAACCTAAACATCATGCAGTCCATATATATACCAATTAAAACTTTGGCTTGTCAAACCTGCAATATTGTAATATAATAGGGACGAAGGGTAAATACAGCCTCAAAAAACAGAGGGGTGTGGCAGGATAATTTTTGGCTACCTAATTAAAAACAATTGGAATTTTTAAAGTTATACTGATATGATATCAGGAGTAAAACTTAATCTTCAGATCACTACATATACAGCTGCCTGTTAGATGCCTTTTTAAATATTGTAACAAAACATAAATCAAAGAGTCAGTGGAATCTACTGGTCCATTTAGCTAGACATCATGTGTCCAATAGTGGGAACACTTATAAAGGAGAGAACTCTGCACTTTTTGGGGTCATTTTCCTTCTAATTTCCCTAGCATTCGGATGCCAGCATTCAGGTTTGAGAGCCTGACCTCCTGTTGGACAAGACTGCCACGTGTAAATAATGGGAAACTCTGCAACTGTTTTCAGTTCAAATACAAGCATTATTGTAATATAGAATTAAAATGTTTTAGTTTTTTTCCAGACTACTGTCAGGTCTAGGTCTACCACAAAATAAAACCAGTTTTTGTCATTTTGCCATTACTCCATTAAGACACATGAAATATCAGTTTTCAATTAATGGTCTTTTATTATTCTCTGTTTGACTCACAATCTTCAGTACTTTGGACCCAGACACATCTTATGCTCAGGCAACAGCACAATTTAATATTATTATTCAGGCTCAAAAGAATGGAAAACTAGGACATGTAATTCTAATATTTGCTATGTAGAAAGTGCACATGAGTACAAAGAAATAAGCCAGGAAAAAAAAACAAATAACAAACTGATAAGGCTAACAGATCATTGTAAAGCATCAGTGAAAAGCTTGGGCAAATTTGTTTCTGTTTCATGAATTCACATGCTGAGATCCAAACAAGGCTTGTAAGGATGAAAATAAATAAAACAATATTTTCCTGGACAGTGTTTGCCCTCCAGGACAAATATTTTGTGATACTGACTGTCTGGCAAGGTGAGTGAAAGCTGGAGCCAGAAGTTTATCAAAACAGTCATTTTTCTTTCCTCCTACTTGGCAAAATGTAACCTTCCCTCAGCAGAGTGGGCTTCAGACCTTGTGCTTTTCAGAAATGAATTTTTGCCTTTTGTGTTGCTATGAAAGCACAGACACTGGGAATCAGCTCAAAATGTAGTCTCTTTAGCCTGAAAACATGCTTGCAGCCAGGAGTGGACATTGTCACATCACCTACTTTGTGATACAGGCAGGCAATCCAAGACCTGCACAGGCCAGTGCTGGAAGCCTGGAAGCTGTCCCACACAGTATTTCAGTTCAGCAAAGCACTGTGGTATTTTCCTTTCAGCTGTTCCACTGAAATTTGAGCTTGAAAGGGTGCATCATAAGATCTCCAGGGGATGCATGGGGACTTCATGCCCCACAAATGACAGAACCCTACTGCTGACTTGCTTCCCAGCCGTACATGGTGGGCCTCTATGGCAACAGCTCATTTCCACAGACAGGCTCATGAAGCTAAAATGACCCAGGAGCAATCAAGCACAATCATGGAGAGAATGACAAGGAAAAAGAAAAGCCTGGTGTTTTGTGTACTCTGAAGTAAAACCATTCCTAAATATACCGATTTGAATCTTGAGCAGTTGACAGTCATTTTTTATTTCTTATCTCCACTCAGATATGCAAATCAAAGGAAAGCCTTATTGTACAACATGGGACTGAGTATGAACAGAAACAAGACAGGACATACAACCTCATCGTATGCTATCAGATCATGGGTAAAGAGAGAAAACTTTACCACAGATAACTGGTAATGTAATGAACAAGAAGTACACTCTCCTGGATTAAACAATCAAAATCTCCCTTCTTAACAGGAAAGGCTGACTTGCACTGGCCAATCCTTGAAACCTGCAATTTTTGTGATATCGTTCTGGCAGCATCCATGTGATTCTTCAATTTTATGGCCTCTGAATGTACAACCCAGTAAAAATTCTGACCTTGGTTATTAAAGTATCATGTCAAAACGACCAATGGTCGCTACCAAGAGTTCACCACGAGGATTCTGTGTTCACAAGCTCACAAGATGCAAAGGCAGCAGACAACGCAGGTCCATACTTCCTAACATCTTGGTATCTTTTCAGCAGTTGTACAGCTGTGTAACTCTATTAAAATCAATTACTTGATTTTGATTTATGACCATATTCTTTCTGGCTCCAAAATTCTACAGTAAGATCATTTTTCAGTAAATATACTTCAGGGCCACTAATTAAATGTGTCTTAACGGGGAATATGGCCAAATAGAAGCTAACAGATTTTGTGCTATAAACTGTTCAGGGCACTCAGTCCCACTAAGATTATGATTCTTCTGTAGCTGTCAAAACAAACACAGTTTCAGGTATACATACTGCTCAATGTAAATTTACATCAGTACACAGCTGATGGACTATGGAACTACAAGAGAAGACAGAAGCGCCATAAAAAGGTTGAGCTGTTATATCATCATGAATTGAGATGTCTGTGTATTTCATTTGTAAAAATCAAATGTCTTCAGACACATGATAAACACAAATCACAATTTAACATGCGTGCAACAATGTTTTCTTGGGATAAATTCTCTGCTGAGAACTTCAGCAGTAACACACAGAAGAACACTGGACAAAACTGTGACTGCTTCACTCCTAATTTTACAGGATTTAACCATAGGAAATCTTTATTTCTAGCTTTTTTTTTTTTTTAAGACAACAAGATTTTGTATAATGATTCAATCTATTCCAGCCTAAGTTTCATGAAATTTCTTTAAGCATCTAATTTAATTTAAACAGCAATTCATTGTTTAAAAATCCAGTGATATTTCCTTCCTTGGTCTATATTTAATACAATTGAAAGAAACTGAACCCTACAAGAAGTTTGCCATTCCTTTATTTACTATAATGGAGAGAAATGCAACAACAGAAGACAAACCTTTACTCTGAAAAGGTTTATGAGCCCCAGGGATTTCTCTTTTTCCTAGAAGTAACACCTTCATATTGAAATAGCAGCTGTTCCTCACCTGAAAAGAGTTCATGCATCGAAGTGAAGGTGGCAGAGAGGCAGTACTCAAACCCAGTATCATTAGTAATTCCAAACACGTTTCTGATGGAAACTTTAAGGGATGAACTCCAATATCATTTTCCCACGCATCAGCAAGCCTATTAAAAAAAAATAAAAAATAAAACCCAACAACTTTTTCATTATCTTAAAATATATCTAAACCCCAAGTTTCAAACAAATATTAGAACATGTGACAGTAGTGTGATAAAAGATTCTCTTCACATTTTCCCTGTGAAAGTCACAGATTGGTGTGGTTTCCCAGAAACACCAGATGCATTTAGACTACCTTATCCATAGCACCAACCTTAGAAAAAGATATATAATGCAAAAGGAAAGCCCAGCAGGTATTAGAGCAATCCAATCATGTTTCTAATTCAGAGTTTGATTATTTCTGAGCAAAATTTCATCTACCACAAACAATTTCCCATCAGATACTGCTTTTACATATAAAATATTCTACATAGAACATAATGCCTCTGTTTTTAATTTTGTTTCTACAAAGAAGAATATCCTTTCACTTCTGAAAAGACAGAAGGTCAAGTGTGTCTTTCAAAACTGATGTTTACGATGCTCTTACTGGGATCTTACTAACAGTCTATACCAAGCAAAAACTCAATCCCAGTTCATTTTCTGCTTTAGATAGATAATAAGAATTAATATTTCTGGAGCTAGTCTTAAAAACATTCTGAAAGCACATTTCTATAAACCGTTTCTGCTACCACATGCTGAAAAACAAGATTAGTTAAACAAGATTAAATCAAAACACAAGAATGCTCCACTTCCTATTGTTCAGGTTTGCTTCTTCCTTAATGCACAAACTATCAGACTGATCAGTGATCCAGTAAGTTTAATTCTTTTATCTGAGCAGCTAATATCAGATACTCCAGAGCAAGACAGATGCCGATTATTCTCAGCAGATCTGAGAGATCACTTTGCAAGACAGTGCTTACCTGCCATGTCTAAGACTTCACAATTTCAATACATAATTTTAGCATCAGCTTTCACTTTTAAATTCATCCAGCTCTCCTGGTAAGATATTAATCTGACTTAACTGCCGCTTGTGAACGTATCAGCTTGTTTTAATGTCCCATCTAGAAATAAGTGCATTTTTTTATTAAGCACCCAGAAGAGCAAGCATCACTCTAACATTCAGCATAGCGAAAACTGAGCAAATAATACCTTCACAATATTTGGGTCCTTCTGGATGGTTCTCATTCAGGTTTCACAAAACGACTAATTCTATAAAGTTCTACTTCTCAGATACAGGCGTGCATACACAGGTTTTGTACATATGTTTCCATTATTGACCATTATAGTACCTTCTCGGTACATTCTAGAAGATTTATACATAGCATGACTTATGCATCTTTCTTCAAAGAATGGCTGTATTTTTAATTTGTTACCTCCATTTGGCCTCTTGAATTTTAACTGTTTTTTCTAATCGTTACATTTTTTTCCTCCTTCCTCTTTTGCCTATGGGTATGTAAGAATCCATTTCTGCTTCAATGTACAGATGCAAGACCCGTAACACACACAAGGTCAGAGGGGCTTCCATCTCCCTAAAACAAAGAGTGCTTTCTCTCATTCTTTTTATCCACAATCAGAACCAAAGATAATTGTATCACTTCTAAATTACCAAATGTACCATGCCTTTTCTCAACCCTCACTGGAGTGAGTGGGTCACTTTGACATAAGGGGGTCTAAACTGTACATGATAAGGAGAAAAGCAGTCTGGGCTAGGCACCCTCTGGTACTTCTAATGTCAGTGTATCATTTAAGGTCTCCACATACGGCTGAGACCGTACCAAAGGACAGAGGCCAAACCCTGACACATATTACCAGCTAACAGCCTTCAAAAATGTAGTATGCCACTGGACACATGCTGCGCTAGATGGATCTGGAAAATCTGTTTAAAGGTAGCACAAAAAAAAAACCCTATCTGCTAGGATAGGAAGGTGAGCAGTTTAGAAGACATATGGAGTATTTTCACTACTGAAAGGTACAGGACTACAGTTAAGCCCGAAATACTTTGTCTGCATTGAAAGGAAGCAGGATTCTTCTAAAAGATTGCAAGTGGCCGAGTCCAGAAGAGACTAGAATGTAGCACCTAGCTCTAGATGATGAGCACTGAGCAGCCAGTAATCAAGGAGTCTTGTTAACTGTAATCCAGAATTGAGTTTCATATTTCAGTATAATTTGGTAACTTAGTTGCTACATGTAATTAGAATATATATGTTCCTTCCTAGGTCTTTGCTCTGCAGTTTTTACAGTCTTGTCTGGTGATACACGCAAACTGACGTGAAGATAGCAAAATTGAGGCTTTCCATTTTTCAGAGATCAGCAAGTCTAAACAAAGCACTGTGCAGGTTTCAAACACAGCTAGAGACTTTGGAGATTGGAGGTGATATCCTAAGATTCTGGGTCTTGGGGAGGTGTTTTCACAGACTAACACCCTCTCTGTAAAGAAACTTTTCAGGACTCCAAGCAACGTTCAAAACATCATAAATTATTTTAGTACCCTGAATCTATTCTTGTGCTTTGACTTGAGGGTTTTTTGGATCTGCCTCCTCATTTTCAGGTCCAACCCTTCCAGCCCTGAGACTGCACAAGGGCTTTTTTTTGTGTGTGTTTGTTTATTTGGGGCAAGGCTGTTTGTTTAAAAGACATCTAATTATATTGCAATTCTTGTTTATTAATGGCTTAGTTATTAGTATTTCCTGAAACGATGCCAGTGCATTCCCTTATTACAAAGAAACCATGAATGTCCTAGCTCTTACTGCTCCAGGAACACTCATGTTAGGAATTAGTCTTTATGACTTGTCATTTCAAAGCATTTAACACAAGTGGCTGTGGGGAGTCACTGCCTTATTAGATCATTTCTCTTTGTTCATATTTATCCCTATTACTCTTGGGAGCATTTTTCCATAATCTTAATTGTAGAAGAAGGAGAAAAATGCCTATGCTTAAAAAAAAAAAAAAGGCAAAACAAAACACACAACACCCACCCGTTTTTTCACATCAGTATCACAAAACTTTTTGCATATGGAGAGTTGTCTCGATTCCAGTGCAGGTGAGATTACCTGCTTTATGTTTACTGAAAGAGCCAGACTGGCTGATAGTGCTCCTCCGGAGAGTGAGCACCCATGGAGGACAAGTTAGCCCATCAGCTCACGGCTTCCTCCCAGCCTAGTCCCAAATACCAGCAGCCTGAGCTGGCTAAGAGTTCCTCAGCCATGAAAATAAATGTGTTTTGCTCTCCCAGTCTTGAAAAAAGAAAAAGCCAATTTGATACTAAGATAGGACAAATTGTCAGAAGTTTTTGGGTCACTGAGGAAAAAAATGGCAGGTAAGAAACCAGCAGGACTCAGATGTGCATTTGGTAAATTTGGATGCAAACAGGACTTTGCATGCATTTGCTCTCCTCCCCTGCTCCTTAGTACATTTACTCAGCAACAAATTAGTGCTTCTAACCTTCCTTTGAGAGAAAACAGGCTGGGCCAAACCTGCTCCTTTTGTGAGTAAAGGCAGAAGTAAGCATAATTCACAGAGGGCACACCACAGCTTTCCATGCTGGCTGAAAGGAGTAAGAGGGAAGTGAGACATTACCTGGAGGGAGTTGAGGTTAACAAGACAAATAATAATATTTTATATTCTTCCTTCTGCAAACATTCAACTTTTCCACACTGCAAAGAAGCCTTGAGATTCTGGACTTGTCAGTCTGACAAAAAAATTTATGATCCTCAGTATCATATAAAATTCATTAATTCTACACAGGTTCCCTATGTCATAGCAGGGCACAAAACTGCACCTACTTCGGACTGACTTTATGACAAATAAAATCTCACCACTGCATATTGACCTTGACAGTGTTTGAGGGAGATGTGAGTCAGCTTTAGAAACCAGGCATTAAAAGAGTAAGATGTAGTAAAACATACTCAGTAAAATGGTCCAAACTAGGAGCATGCTCTGAGTTAGGAAAAGGACATGTCAGAGCAAATTTTTTCACCATATATTAAATCCATCTCTGTAAATCATCACCCAGTTTTGCCTGCCAATGATCTCACCAACAGGAAAACCCAAATCATTCTAAGCATCCTGTCTGTCACTCCATCCTTCCCAATTTCCCCCTCTTTTCTTTACCCCACTCCCTTTCCCAGGACTTTTAAACCTCTTAGCCTATTTCAACCAAAGTTTCTTAAGAAGTTTCATCTTTTCCCGAGAATCAGTGTCTAAGTACTGAGGAGAAATCCACATTAGTGACTACATTGAGAAACGCTGCTGACAGACCTCAGCAACAGACATTTACCTAGTGACAATAGGGGTATAAACATCAAGTGATTTTTACCTAGCACAATATTAGCATAAACTCAATAATATGACATTTCTATCTAGCAAAACCAATTACTATAAGTGAAGTACATGTTCTTCACAGCTTACTATACTCCCTAATGAGCAAACCCAATTGAAAAACTTGATGCTTCTACTCAATTATGTGGGTTTAGGACAACTGGAAAAGAAAACTTCTTAAGTTTTGTGGCAGGAAGAAGGATTGGTGATAATGGAACTGATCCCCAGTAAGACCAAGAGTCAGAGCTCTTCTCACTGTTAACGAAACTTGAAAAGCAGCCTCTGCAGGTTAAAGTGACGCCTCCAACAACCCCATTCTGTTCCATCTACAAGATACACAGTAGTCTCATCCATGAAAAGACAACAAACAGACATAAGATTAAAAGATATAATTAAAACTTTCATATAACTTTCATTTTGAGAAAGACAGAACCACATATGATGAATGCTAATCAAGCTGCTTAATGCATTTCTGGCATACAATTCAGAACTGAATTAAAGTAGTGCAGAAAGTGAACAGAGTAAAATTCTACTCAAGGGGAAGATACTTGGCTATGGTGCTAGATGCTGATATGAAACAATTATGTGCTATGTGCTAAACTGTCAGAAGGGAGCATTCAAAACAAGTAAGAAATAAAGATGAAAGGCCTAGACTATCTTCCCCCTTTGTCCTTTTCAATGCTTTCTCTACGGAAAAGGTTGTTCAAAAGGGGAATTTAGAGCATGATATGATTGTCACATTCCCATAATTAGTAAGTGAAATTTTTATATCAATATATGAAACATGTTTTAAAAAATGAAGCAGTATTTTCAAAGCTGATGATAATGGGAAATCCAGGGAAATCTGGATTTCCATTAAAAAAAAAAAAAGCAAATGTTAGCTGAAATTCAACCAATTAATTCTAAAAACAGAGATGAGCAAAACTTGAAAACAATTATTCATATAAGACTAAGACAATTACTCTTCCAGCAGAGGTAACTGATCACAATGTTTTCAGATAAGCACATTTGATTCAGTGGACATCAGAGAATGGTATTCCTCCACTGCTCATAATGGAATTGATCCAAATGAATTGTTAAAATGCCTACCTAAGTCAGAGAAACTTCTAAGTTATGAGCAAACGTACTAACTTACTTAAACGAGTAAGGTTTAAGACACCAAAATCATTAAATACATTTATTTCATAATTACTTAAGTACTAGCAGACACACACATTCATCAGCTCATGGAACCCCCTCATAATGTCCTGCATTTGTGAAAACAATAATATTCACAGCATGTCAGTGAAGCAAGAGAAATCTTTGTATTTCAAAACCAGGAAGAAGTTAGAAAGATTCTCTCAAGGCTTTGAAAAACTAGACCAGACTTCTCACTCGACTGTATTTCTTTCAAAAGAAGCTGCTTCCATCAGTGCCAAGGCCATTTATCAGCCATAATCACCTTCCATCGTTCATGAGATACACTTCAAAATGGAACTGTGTCAGCAACAGACAAAGTAAGTCTGCGTTTGAAGAGAAATGGCTAAGCCCTCTTTTCCTTTCCAGAACACCCCCATCACCACCTCTGATCTACAAGGCTATTTCTATAAATACATGAACCTAGTGTAGTCTGTGGAGATCAACACTGGAAAATCAAAAAAGCTTTTACTCAAAGCACTACTCAGTATTGCTACCAAGGCACTGGATTAAATTCACATGGCTAGTTATGACTTAGGTAAATGCACTCTGCATTCAGGGCTCCAAATGCTGTGAAACCCTTAAAGGAGATTACTGTGTTAGCTATGGCTTCAGTGTTTTGCTCAATCAAGGCTGTGCGGAAGAACCTGATACAAAAGCTGACAAAAGCTCAGCCCTAACTCTCTGAGTTCACTTAATGTTGTTAAAGCTGCCCTTTCTATAAGCTACAGCTCTGATACAAATGACAGATGACTTTACTGAGCCAAAGGACAAACCTGCAAAATCAAATAACTACTTGTAAAAAATGATTTACTCTAAAAACAATTCTAAATTATGGTTGATGATTTCTGTATATACTTAATATACTGGAAGGCTAAGTTATTTATACCTTTAATTATCCTTGCAGTTATCTAAAAATGACATAAAAATCAATGCATGCTCATTAGCTACTGAATTCTTGCCAAAATTTAAATAATATGGAACACTAAGAAGTGCAGTGCTTCCACAGCCTACAGCAACTTCTTCTGGAAAAAAACACTTTCTTTACAGAATCACTGCTGCCTTCCTAAAGAAAACATCTGTTGTCTTGTTCTAACACTGTTCATTATTCACCCTCAATAGCTGAGAGCGTCAAGCATGGGTTTTTAGCATGTTTTCCCTGGGACCTTTACTAGTTGCACTGTATCCCAAATCAACAGGTACTAAATTTCCTGCAAGAGAGAAAATAGTGAAGAATGGGAATTTAACCCACTGTCAATCTTGCAAGGAAATGAGTAAGAGAAGAGGAACATATCAAGGAAAGCGAGAAGACAAGAAAGCACTGATCCAGGGAGACACATGAGGAGGTGTTTTTTTAGAATTATTGCAATCACTGCAGTGGCCAGTATCAGAAGCTCATCTTTAAGATTTAAACCCTGATTTTTTTTCACTGCATCATTATAGGGAGAAGATAAAGGCTTATTTAACTGAACTTCCACACTTCCAAGTAGTCTTAAATACTCTCTCCTGTAAAGCATTCTTGTCAGAAAGTTGCTGATATATAATCCTTATAAATGCACATCTTATATATAGTACATATATATATTAAATATACATATCAGTTACTATTATACAATTGTGCATATTTTAAAAAAATATTAAAAAGAGATATAATAGTTGTATACACAAATACACAACCATTATTATGAGTCTGAAAATATGCATTTTTCTGAATAATGCATATTTTGAATGGAAAAAACTATGTATTCTTGGACTCAGTCCAAAAAGTTATCTAGAAATCCACTAAAAAAACCAATTCAGCAGGTTTAAAATACCTTATTCTACAAAATGTAAGTCCTTCTCGAACTTTCAATGTGTCACCATTTGAAAAGGTCAAGTTATTTAATACCAATAAAAATGGCTTATAAAGAAAATTCAAATTTAACCTCACCAGAGTATTGTCTGCCCATTACCATAACATTTTTCAAAACGGCTGACATAAGAAGTATCAAATGTTCTTGTAATATTTCAAAGGTCCTTTTAAGTAAAATTATGCTATTTGCTCCAATGAATGCTTTTGTGATTTAAAATAGATACTCCACATAGAGTTTTCTTATTTCTAACTCCTATATGTAGCACAGACTAAACAACTCATGCTAAAGGATATATTAAAAGGTAGCAGATTAAATGAGTTTGTTTGCATTAGACAAATGCATATACATAAAAACTGCCTAAATTTATGTATTTTAAATTATTTTACTACTTCTTGACATGTTTTTTAAACTATTTAAGGGAAGTATATAGTATTTAAGGCTGTCTATCCAAACCAGTACAAGCCAAACTGTCTTCCTTTTGTTTCCAACCAACATTTTCATTACACTCATTCGTCCTATATTAACTTAAAGGTAATTATATTGGTTTTGTGATAGTTATTTAAAAAACACTGTTAGCACAGATGAAGCCTGTCTATAGTCCACAGAACCACAGAATCAACTAGGTTGGAAAAGACCTTTAAGATCAAGTCCAACCATTACCCAGGGCTGCCAAGTCCACCACTGAACCATGACACTAAGGGTCTTATCTACATGGTTTCTGAAACCTCCCAGGGATGGTGATTCCACCACCTCCTTGGGAAGGGGAAGCCTTTTCCAATGCTTGAAAACCTTTCTGGTGAAGAAATTTTTTCTGAATACCCAATCTAAACCTCCCCTGGTGCAGCTTGAGGCCGTTACCTCTTGTCCTGTCTACTTATTACTTGGGTAAAGAGACCAGCCACCTCCTCTCTTCATCCTCCTTTCAGGTAGTTGCAGAGAGAGATGAGATCTCCCCTGAGCTTTCTCCAGACACAGTTACCTCAGCAGTTCCTCATAGGACTTGTGCTCCAGACCCTTCATCAGCTTTGTTGCCCTGGACCTGATCCTGCAACTCAGTATCTCTCTTGTAACATGGAGCCCAGAACTGAACACAGGAAATTAGTGAAAGGCAAAAACACAAAACCAAAACCTGTTAGTATATTGCGCCAAGACAGGCAAGGTTGTTTATAAGAAGATGTCATGGGTTCAGCAGCAGCAGTCATTTTTCTTTAAGCAGTAGCTGGTGTAGTATTGTGTTATGGATTTTCAGCTT
>JASSUY010022489.1:4905-16255 GCA_032466535.1 Forpus xanthops
AGGAGAGACAGGGCACCTGACCCAAACTGACCAAAGAGGTATTCCATACCACAGCACGTCATGCCCAGGATGTAGAAATGTAGAGCAAAGACCC
This sequence comes from Forpus xanthops, assembly GCA_032466535.1. Lineage (NCBI taxonomy): Eukaryota > Metazoa > Chordata > Aves > Psittaciformes > Psittacidae > Forpus > Forpus xanthops. Next base: position 5,000 of record JASSUY010022489.1, read on the forward strand.
AGAAGGGTGGTGGTGCAGGGGGAGGGAGTGTGGACAGCATGTTCAGGACTTGGTATGAGGTGATGTGGGGGGCACTGCGCGGCTTAATATCAGGTGATGAGGGTGCACTGGGGGGTCAGGCTGGGTATAAATTAGTGAGCTCTTGTATTCTTTCCTTGTATTTTCTCGCATTATTTTTCGTGGTTGCAGTAGTAATTTATGTTATACCTTAGTTACTAAACTGTTCTTAACCTGTGAGAATTGTATTCTTTTGATTCTCCCCCCCACATTCCCCCTGGACTGGGGAAGAAAGAGAGGGGAGTGAGAGAGCAAAACTGCGTGGCTTAGAGGCTTAAACCACGACAAACTTACAAACCAAACTTGAGCTCTTACACTGCGTAATATTAAAAGAAGAAATGCAAAGGAGCAATTAAGCGTATAAATGATGGGATTGAGGCTGATCCATTTGATCAAAACTTCCCAAAAGCTTTGAAAAATATTTATGAACAACTTTTGCAGACATTAAAACTGTCAAGCAATAAAAGGATTGAATTTCTCTCTGGCTGCCTGAAATAAAAATAAGGTGTCATGGGTTCAGCAGTAGCAGTCATTTTTCTCCTTCTTGGTAGCTGGTGCAGTGCTGTGGTTTTGACTTTCAGTCTGGGAAAAGTGCTGATAACACCGACTTTTTCAGTTACTGCTTAGAATGTTTGGTCTGACCAAGGACTTTCTAAGCCTCATGCTCTGCCAGGGAGGAGGGGAAGCCAGGAGAAAGCCGAGACAGGCCACCTGAACCAAACTGACCAAAGAAGTATTCCATACTACAGAACATCATGCCCAGGGTGCAAAAACTAAGGGCAGGGACCCGGAAGATGGGAGTGCACTGCTGGATCGGGCTTGATATTGGGTGGTGAGCAGTTGTATTCTCTTCCTTTGTATTTCCCTTGTCATTATTACTGGTGGTAGCAGTAGTAATTCGTGTTATACCTTAGTTATTAAACTGTTCTTATCTCAACCCATGAGAGCTGCATTCTTTCGATTCTCTTTCCCATCCCTCTGGGAGCAGGAGGAAGAAAAAGGAGGGAGTGAGTGAGGAAGCTGCATGAGTCATGGCTTAAACCACGACACAAGGGTTGAACAGTCAGTTTTCAGAGTGGAAGGGTTTTAAAAGTGAAATGCCACAAGGATCTGAGGTGTGGTCTGTACCATGTACTAAATTTGGTACCATAAATTACATCATTTCAGGTAAGGTTATAAAAAATTCTGGATAACAGCAAATTGTTCAGGAAACTAGCAATTGCAAAACAGCATCAAAAAGCTCAACAGAGGGTATGAGAAATTTTAGTTGAAATTTAAAGATGACAAATGCCCAGGAGGTTGGGTGGAATAAGATTTCAGAGTCGCTGCAGGTAGCTGCCTGAGGACACCAACTGGGTATGTAGCAGCAGTCCAAAAAGCACACAGGAATTATCTGAAAAGAATAGAATGTAAACTGGAAGGTATCAATATGATGCTGTGAATTCATAATGCTTTCATAGCTTTAATGCTGGAAGATTTTTTTGATGTCATTCCAAAAAAAAAAGAAAAGCCATAGAACTATGTGAGGTACAGAGAATTATAAGAGGTATGGTCAATAACACAGAAAAACTTTCACATCAGATTAGCTGGACTGGGTAATACACAGCCTTCAAAAGGGATGAATGCAGAAGGAGTTTGTGATAGAAGTTTATATAATTTTGTAAAAGGCAAAAAAATCATTAGGGAATTATTGATATATCTGCTTGAAGATGGTGCACGAGAATGTTTAGAAGGGTAATTTTCCTGGTTTCAGCTATAGCAGTTATTTTTTCCTCCTTCTTAGTATCTGGTGCAGTGCTGTGTTTTGGCTTTAGTCTGAGAACAATCAGAAGACAATCTCATCCCTTCCATCATTTCAGCTGTGGAAAAACTCCTGTCTCAGGAGTTCAAGCAATTGAGAGATGATATATCCAGCTCCCCATGTGTACAGACAGGCATCCCAGCTGTTAACAGTAAGCACCTTCATGCTCGAGAGGGAAGATATAGGAGGTACAAACCATGGAGTACCTTATGGTTTTACCAGTGGGATCATGGAGAAGACAAGAAAGTGGGATGGAAAACCTACTTCAGTGCCTGAGGAACAGATACTGAAGAGCAACAATGAATGGGATTCTCCCAGGAAATTTACTGCTCCTGTCTCTGGTGGGCAATTTCCGAGGTGGAGTAAAAGAGCTGGTTTTATTCTGAGTTTTATGAAAGGGAGTTCTAATCTCTTTGTTCAGGAAGGAAGTGAGTATCTTATGATTGCTATTAGAGGGGCACAGACTGCAGCCAGGTGGAGGAGAAGGGCAATGGGGTTTACTGGACTGTGTGAATCAGACGGCTGGGCACAACAGCCCTGCAAGAGTATACGGCTCTAATACCTATCTAATAGATACTGATGCACAGTACCATCATGCCATCAAGGGGTAGTACCCATTTGTGTTTCTGGAGGGACAGGAGGATCATAACAGTCAACTGTAATGCAGACTGAAATCAGCCTGAGAATTGAGTGGCAAAAATCATCCTATTGTAACTGGTCCAGAGGCTACATGCATCCTTGGCATAGACCATCTCAGGAGAGAGTATTTCAAAGACCCCAAAAGGGTACCGATGGGATTTTGGTATAGCTGCCTTGGAGACGGAGGAAATTAAGCAGCTGTCTACCTTGCCTGGTTTCTCAAAGGATCCCTCTGTTGTCGGTTGCTGAAGGTCAAAGAACAGCAAGTGCCAACTGTGACCACAGCAGTGCACTGGTGGCAATATCACACCAACTGAGACTCCCTGATTCCCATCCATAAGCTGATCCATAGACTGGAAAGCCAAGGAGTGATCATGCTCTACCAGGGAGGAGGGGAAGCCGGGAGGAAGCCAGGAAGGAAGCCGAGACAGGACACCTGACCCAAACTGACCAAAGAGGTGTTCCATACCACAACACGTCATGCCCAGGGACGGAGAGCAGAGACACAGAAGGGTGGTGGTGTACTGCGTAGTCGAGCTTTGTATCCGGTGATGGTCTGGCTGGGTGGAAATTAGCTGGTGACCTCTTGTATTCTTGTATTTGCCTTGTCATTATTATTATTGGTGGTAGCAGTAGAGATTTGTGTTATACCTCAGTTACTAAACTGCTCTTATCTCAACCTGTAGGAGTTGCATTCTTTCGATTCTCCTCCCCATCTCCCTGGGAATGGGGAAGTAAAAAAGAGGGAATGAGTGAGAGAGTGACTGCGTGAGTTTGAGGGGCTTAAACCATGACAGATGGTGAACAAAAAGTGGAGTATTAAAACAGAAATACAGGAGAAAAAAATAATCATTCATTAACTGGTGGCTAGATTAGAACACATCTTTTAGAAGGATGTGTCATTCTGATTTGAGGATTACAACCACTGGAAAAATCATTGAATTATTTAAATGTTTGTTTGTAAAAGATTTGGTGTAGAAAAAAAAAAATAAAAAACAGATGAGTTTTAATATTAGAACTTCCACTACTCATGAAAGGAAGAGTCTTTCATCTGTCCAGTATTTCTTAAGTTGTTGAGTGAAAATCATCTGCATAGGCTGATGTTAGACTCTTTTAGAACTAATAATTTGTAAATAGCAATTAATTTTCAATTTTCATTTATAAGTAGAATAAATTTGTTTAAAGAAGTATTGCAAGATTTTTCATATTAACCTCTTATTACATCTGTGGAGGACTAGTGATCTGCTAAAATATAGACTGAAGTTAATGGGTAGAAGAATTTATGTAAAGTTAGTTGGGAAGAAAACAGCCCCCCTACAACTGTGCACTAAAATTGATTCTGTCTTTAGAGGTGGCATAAATTTGTATTTTCTCTAACAAAATGACATTTCAACATTTAATTTATTCATATTATTCCTAAATTTATAGCCAAGACTGCAGAATTTGTAGCAGGGCTTGTGCTATCCTTGTGATTATAGAGTTCGTTTGAGGAAAAGGACTAAGAAATTGTGCAATGGCCATGGAAAATGAGTATTTTTAACAGTTTAGAAATAAATCAAATGCTGCACTACATTCAAATGACTATTCTCACTTTCCAAGAGATTGCATGTCCACCCACACCTCTCTTAGATGGTGGGTGACATTGCTAATCCACAAAGAATTCATGTTTTGAACTGTAGGCTGTACTGACAATTTGACAGCACCTACAATACCAGAACATATTACACCTAAAGCCACCTGGAAGTTTCAAAATGGAGTGCTGATGTTGAGGTATGTACTTGTACAATTCTGGTTTGTACTTGTGCCATTTATTGACTATAAGGCTCTTGTTCTCCCCCTGTCCCTGTCCCTGTCCCTGTTCCTGCACCTGTCCCTCTCCCTTATCCTCTCTCTCTTTATTTCTCCTCACCAACAGTTAGCAAACATAATACTTCATCTTTTTGCCATCACTGAGATATGAAGAGAATTGCTAACTCTGAATTCATAAATAACAAGCAGCCTCCAGTTGGCAGCTTTGCCATTGCTACCTAATTGCAATGAGAATGTAGACCCAAACCACACTTAACAGATTATATTTATATATTATATTTAGGTCATGAACTGTAGACTTTAATGAGATGAGATAAGGGATGGTAATGACTGAAATGCCTTTAAGAGCTTTTTGGAATTAGAAACTTTGAACTATCTTATGTAAAGCTGTATATATAATTGCTTTACTTCAGCTGGGCTTAATAGCACATTTAGTGCCATTAAGGCCCTGCTATTAAACTCTGACACCTTTCCCGACACAATTCTTCATCTCATTGGTCTTTCCAAGCAGGAAAATGCAAAGGCAATTTCAAAGCTGTCTTCTTAGTGTCTCATAGACTCTAAGTGTGGGAACTACCCTGGCAAGTCTTAACACTTTCAGCATGGCATTATAGCTGCTTAACCTATGTAACATAGATTGAGGCTCTCACTTCAGCTTCTCAGAGATCATTCCTAGTTTAGATGTGATATACCACACCATGTTGATAGTTACTTCTATCCTTTGTAATTTTAGAATAATACATTTATTCCTCAATCTTGATAAAATTATTAACTGAAGGTCTGCTTGTGGCTGCAGAATGACCCCATGCCTGCTCCCCCACAACCCTGCAAAACAGAGGTGGTATGCTAAAATGATAACATTTCCCCTTTTTAAAGCACCCATTTTATGTGGCCTCTACCGTATACTGTGTGAACACTCTGGCTTCAGTAACTTCCATAATCATTGAAAAATTTTGGTAACTCTCAGTCTGCAGGTTACAAGCCTGCTCTCTCTGAGCCTTTGCCTTATATACATGACATTATGTTTTCCTGAGAAGTAGCACATATTTGTACAGTGTTTTTATAATAAAGATACACAAACCTACTACTGGTGTTTTGACCAGCTAACCATAGTCTAGTGATGTCTCTTCCTCCAGCTATGTAGGAAAGGTCAGTGACATGTGTTCTGCTATGGTAAAAACAATTCTGAAACAACTGCCTAGAGTATAGATAGTACATAGAATCATAGAATAGTTAGGGTTGGAAAGGACCTTAAGATCATGTAGTTCCAACTACCCTGCCATCAGCAGGGACGCCTCCCACTAAACCATGACACTCAAGGGTCTGTCCAACTCAGCCTTGAGCACCATCAGCATTGGAGCATTCACAAGTTCCCTGGACAACCCATTCCAGTGCCTCACCACCTTTACAGTAAAGAATTTCTTCCTCAGATCCAATCTAAACTTTCCCTGCTTAAGTTTGAACCCATTATCCCTTTTCCTCTCAGTACAGTCCCTCATGAAGAGATCCTCTCCAGCATCTCTGTAGGCCCCCTTCAGATACTGGAAGGCTGCTATGAGGTCTCCATGCAGCCTTCTCTTCTCCAGTCTGAACAGCCCCAACTTTCTCATCATGATTAAAGCAAAGGGATTAGAAGGTAAAGTGAAGTATTACTAGCATTTCCACTGATCAAACATCTATACAACTGATGTTAGTGTATATATATGTCTATATTATATATATATGTGTATACCCTTACTACTTTGAAAGATTGCATGGTCACTGTCTAAGTAGTAAAAGCATTTTCAACATTATAAAAAATACTTAAGAGCTGAAAGCTGATTTATTTTTGCTGCTAAGCATGTACTTTATAAACTTATACAGACAGTAAGTGCCAAGGAGTTTACATCTGGCAAAATGACCTGAAGCTGCTCAAAAATATAAGAGTCTAAAGTAGGTGTGGAATTATAGAAGTTTACTAGAAAATGTATTACCCTTATGTATCAATAGCTCAGGTGTTTGCTTTTTTCTTGTGGGATGAAAGTGAGGGGCAACCCTTTAGCATGCCAAGAAGAAGCAGAGCAAGTTCCGTGAAGCACTAGACAGCCATGTGCTGGGGACCCTTAACATAATTCTTGGGAGCAGAACAAAGCAGTCAGTGTGATCTCCACAAGTAGTGGTTACAGTGGATATTTATGTTTACTTTCAAACTTTGGACCCTATCTCCCAATTTTTTTTCAGTCACCTGTGAAACCTGAAATTTCAGTTCACTCTGTATGTTTCCCTAATGCATAACAATTTTCACCTTGCAGTTTACAGCATTCAGTAGATAAGCTATTCTAGGACAGTTAGCAAAATATACTTCTTACTGTTGTATAGATCGGATCTTTTAAAACAAGTATCTCTGCAAGATAGGCCCATGCATAATCAAATTTCCTTCTTCTTGTACTTGCACATCTTACAGTCAGCCAAATAAAAGAAAACAAAAAAAATTAAAGACTAAAACTTATTCTTCAAATATTTAAAGAGCAAAACATCATAAACTGAAAGAAATAAACAGCAGACTAAATAACTGGAAATAGTTTAAGTAAATATATATTGTAGAAGGTCAAACACAGATATGGGTTTTGATATTAAATGTGCCATTTGTGAAGCTTAGTGTTGTGTCTGTAATTATATATTTCAAGATGACTGATATAATCTCTAAAGTATTTGATTATGGTGAGTTATGCCAAAATATTCATGGACAAATACAAAGTAGTGAGGTTTTATTTACATGTCTGTCTGCTGAATACATAAATACATAAGATAGCAAGAAATGCAATGTCTTATTCTGTAGCTTGCAGTTATTCCCATCCTTAAGAGCACTTGAAATATATAGGCTGCTGGAATAACTTCACAGCTGGCTTGGGCACTGCAGTGTTCACTGGGGAAAGGGAGTATGGGGCTGGTTAACATTTCAAATATCAGTCTCTACATGTAAATAGGCTTTGGAATAGCATTGGAAGAAAGGATTTTTTGGTGATGAAGCATAAAACTATGATTTGGAAATTGGGATCTTGATTTCTGGATTTTTATAGGTTTTCTCAAAAGCAAATCATCTAATCTCTCAATTTTGTTCACTACCCGCATAGACAAGTAAGCAGAAGTTCCTGTCCCATTTTGCAAAGACACTGTGACACGTCTCAGAATTACACAGTCTTCTGGGAATACTGCTTGCATTACTTTATGTCCCAATTAAATCTGACTTTTCCATATCATATCTATGTGTATAAATTTTGTAGCATGATGCTTATGTCCACTGTGGCCTTGCAGGGACACTGTAATGCAAATAGAGATGGTTCCAGAAATGAGCTGGAGCTGGGCAATGTTTTACAGTAACCCTGCAGTTTGTGCTATCTAACGTTGCACTACCACAAATCATATTCTCTTGGGCACTAATTTCTTCATAAGTATAGTTTTCAAAATTATTCATGCTTTTTTCTTTAATTTGTGCTCCCCTTCAGCATTTTTGAGGGCTTCTCTAATGCTTTCTGCATTCACTTCTTTTGCAGTGTAGACTGAATTGTAAAGGCGCATCCTGTAGTCAGTTAGAAAACCATAAAAACAATGGCACAGATGTATCTTCGACCCACATGATTATCAAAGGATGGACACCTCTAGGAGAGGTGAACATATGTATGCCTTCATCTGATAGTACAGTGCCTGCTGTACAATTAAGTTTAGTATCCTAGTAACAGCTGCCTAAGCTTCTTCCAGAAGTGACATCCAGTGAACTTTTAAAGGGCAGACTTCAACATGTTGAATAAAAAGCAGCAGTCAGAAGGACAAAGTAGAAAATTCAGAAAAAAAAAAAAAAATGCTGCAGGCTGTTTTGGGGTTGCTGGCTGTTTTGTTTTTTTTTTTGTTTGTTTTGTTTTGTTGGGTTTTTTAAGAGCATTTCATTAAAGGAGCAGAAGACTTGTGTGCCTTCTAAGTGTTTAAGAAGCAGTGGAGTGCTTACACTAAAGAGGACAAGACCTTGTTACAGCCAATAGCATTTGCTAAAATAGCAGATCATGACTGAACATAGCAGGTTTGACTGGAGCAGGGACCATAGCTCAGAAAGAAATTACAAGGGCAAAATGAGGATCAAAGAGAAAAAGCTGAAGGACATAACTAGACACAAGCTGTTCTGATACTGTCTAGTAGTACTACTTTGCATATCTAAAGGCCAATAAAAGCATTATCCTGTACTCATCTGGTTAAATGCTATGATCTTTAACAGATGAAAATCTTTGGGCTGATGTATTTTCACTGCAGTGCAACCTCTCACCCAGAGGCTGCTGTGAACTACAGGTGTCCACTACAAATCTGGGTGTGAACTACCAGCAGACTTTGACTGGAGGTTGTCAAAGTCCTGGAGATGAGAAATTTCAGGTATTCCTGTAGGAAATCCTGCATTTCTCACCACTCTCCTGTGCTTTCAGTGGATAGATATAATATAACCTTGCAGCTTTCAACTGTGATAGCAGTGCAAAATGCCCCCACAGCAGGGCTGAAGCTGACATTTTGGATCCCACTATGAAAAGAAATACCTGGTGATAAATGCTTGGACCTATCTAAAATTACCTGGTGATCTTGCAAGTAATCACACAGGTAGATTCTGTAGAAAGTGCCTGTACTTGAGGAATTTTGCATGTTTGCAGAATCTAAATTATTATATAAACATTTCAGGCTCAAACAACTTTTTGCTTCCTCTTGGAAATGCTTGACATATTTTGCAGCACCTCCAAGCTGATCACAGGTCAGATTGCATTCAGGTTTGGAAGCAATATGCTCACCAAGTCTGCTGAATTTTTAATATCACAGATATCTTGAGAGCTTCTCTAGAAGCATCAGAAAAACTGGGTCTCCAAAAGTGAATTTGAAAATTACTAACTTCTTTTTTTAATGTGTTTATAACACAGAGTAAGAACATACCTGTGCTTGTTATTTCCTGATATATTTGTATGAATCAGCCTGAGTGTTAGTATTTTATACACTTGTGAAGAAATATTGGTTCAATGTATTCTTGATTAAATATTTTCCTGCCTACATTTCTTAACTGAACAGTTTATCATTTGTCAGCTGAAATACTACGAACCTTTAAAGATGTCTCTGCAAGACTATGCTTTATCTGTCACTGAATTTCACATTTGTATCTGAATTATTTTGCTCCTCATAAAATCTGATGAGGACTCGTATCTTAATCAAACTGTTCGGGTCATGAACAAACATAGCTGGGAGTGCTAAGACAAACACAAACTTAGTGTTTCTTAAATACAGGGAGGTTCATGGCAAATTAAGTAACATTCTTCATATCTAATACTTTTCTACATAATAGTTTCCTGAGCATCTTTGAAAAAGTAAAATCTAACTAATTTTTCTGTACAATTATATGTTTGTATATGGCCCACAGAATCCATTCTGCCAAGATAATGCCTTTTTTCCTGAAGTTTAAACCCAGTTCTTAATAGACTATCACTGCTTGCTGGCTACCAGCTACGAGATAAAGTTGGATATTATTTTTTCTGTGGCATGCAGTTAAACTTGGTCCCAGGCAACCAGCTTGAGGTGGCCCTAACTGAGCAGGAAGCTTGGACCAGATGACCTCTAGAAGTGCCTTCCAAACTCAACCGTCCCATTATGCTGTTAAAATTAATAATGTATTTCTATTTTGATGAAATTTTGTCTGGTGTCTTCTGCTCCTATATTACAAGAACAGTGACTAATATTTTTCTTTTGCACTTTATCCATACCATTCATGATTTAATTGATCTCCTAATTAGCTGTTTTTTACAGGGAATACCCTGCCAACTGCTTCTTTGGCACACCAAAGGTATTTTCAGCATAGATTATTCCAGTGTCAGAAAGCAAGAGTCCAATACATAAGTAGGACTGTGGAGATGTAGGCACAGAGCCCATTTAGGGTTAGGAAACAAAATAATTTATTATCTGAAGGTCCAGGGTTGATATAGGCTCTACAAGGTACCCGCATGTATGAGCGGCTAATACAATTGGTTTGCTATCACCACCCACGTGGGTACTTTCACTTCTTCATTGGTTGTCTTGCTTGGATGCCTGCTTCTCGCTGTTATCCCCTCATTGGATACTGGTTCCTCACTTCTTTCTTTCTTCTTATCTTGCCTACCTCTCCCTGTAATACACCCAAAACTTTCTCAGCAACATTCCTCTGCTATCTAAAAGCTTTCCCAGCAGCTAGTCTAGCTCTGAAATCCTTTACAACAAGGCTTACACCCACACAAGACAGATTATTTTAAGATCTACGCAGCAGTGCTTTGGGGAATGTTCCTAAATTATGATGATCCAGCAAAATTATCATCAACTTCATGTCTCGTATGCCTAAAATAGGATCAGATCTCTTATACTGAACTGTGGCTAGAGGGACCGCTGCTCAAAATGACATGCACATTTAGTTTAATAAGCAAAATTGTCACCTGGAAACTGTTCTGTGTGCTGGCACGTGTTTGAAGGCAGATCAGCATCTGTCAGTGATACACACTGCCTGGGGCTGTAATATGCTCTTTTGTGACTTTCCGAGGGATCTTGACATGCTTGTGAGGTGGACTGATGCCAACCTCATGAAGTTTAACCATGCCAAGTGCAAGGTCCTACACCTGGGTCAGAACAATCCCAGGCACAACTATAGGCTGGGTGGAGATGAGATTCAGAGTAGCCCTGCAGAGAAGGACTTGGGGGTGTTGGTTGATGAGAGAATGCACATGAGCCGTCAATGTGCTCGTGTTGAGGTTGAGGGAGGTGGTCCTGCTCCTCTATTTTGCTCTTGTGAGACTCCACTTGGAATTTTGTGTGTCGATCTGATGGCCTCAACATAGAAAGGACATGGAACTCTTGGAACAAGTCCAGAGGAGGGCCATGAGGATTATCAGGGGACTGGAGCACCTCCCGTATGAAGATAGGATGAGAGA